>JAHREE010000288.1:1361170-1402103 GCA_033628505.1 Tringa tobata | reverse complement strand
GCTAAGCGATGGCCCTTTGCGGTGGCATCTTCAGGCTTCGGGGGCGCTAGTCCCAGGATTTCCATTTCGTCCTACCAAAAAAACCCCCAAACCACGTTACAGCTGCACATCACATTTTCTACATGTTCTCCTACCAGTATTTAAGGCGTAGGAATTAAAATAAACAAACTGCATGGAATAACAAGTAATTATATTAGCTTTTCAGTGTTTTGCAAGTTGAACAGTCAAATGCTTGAGAAAGAAAAAGAGATGTCTTTTTTCCAAGGATGTCTTTCTAGGGAGGAGGGAGAATAAAGTTTTAGGCTTCTTGGTTACACAATTACCTTCAATCAGATGTTCTCTTGTTCAAGTTCTTGCAGATGTGTAGGGGACTCCTTTCGCTGAATTTCCAGCCACACATGCAATTGCTGAACTCCATTTTTATTTTCTAGCTCCTCTCGAAACTGCTCCAGTTGCTCCTCAATGTTTGTGACCTATGTTTCTGAAACAAATGGTGGAAGAGGAATAAACAGCCATACCAAAAATTAAAGGTCGTGATTTTCAAGAGTAATGCCTACAATAAACTCTTCTGCTATGCACAAACAAAATAATGGGTACTCCGTAATAATGGGTACAAAATAATGGGACTTCTGAGTCCTTCAATTGAATGGAATTTTAAAAACCACTAAAAATCAGCTGAAATCGCTAGGAAGTTTTTCTTTATTAGGCTGAAGTTTTATTCCAGAATCAAAATGACTGTTGTCAGTCATAAGCATTAACATAGACATTAACAACAATTATCATAGATCACAAGAGAATTTTAAATGAATTTGGACTGCCGTCTCTCTCATCTGTTAAAAATTTATCTGTGGAGTTCACGAACCTCAACAGAAAGCAAAAACTGACAAACCAGAATACAAGCAGAAACACGTAAAAGCCAACAGCTATTTTACCTCCTTTTCCTTTCTGTCCACACATTCTCCTTCAGCTTGCAGTTTTATTTCAAGAGGTAATTCTCCCTTTCCGAGGACAGTGCCAAATCGCTTCCTTTCCTCCCCCTTTCAACATACATTACAAATTAGTAACTTCATTTACTTAATAAGAAACACAAAAAAAATAAAGTTTTGTTCTCAAGAAAATAAAAAGTAGTGAAATTATTCACAATAATGAGTTGATTAGTGACAGACATCCTAAAACTCACCGAGTCTTTAACATTTAAGAGAATTGCTATACTTCCAATAGCGAGAAACAGCGAGTTTTGTTTTCTTGCGGGGTTTCTGAATCTCACCACTTATAGAGATTATTATATTTTAGAGTTATATTTTAGAATAAGATGTCCTTATTCTAACATTAGATCTTCTCATAAAAGAAAAATATTTGTCACACACACTTTTTAATGAGATACAAACAGCCATAGATCTGAAGTTGAAGTAGCTGCTTTTACTTTCTAAAACTGGGACAGTGATTTTGCAAGTTAGGATTTTGAGATGTAAATAAATCTATGCTGTTAAAGTGATTGGTTTCTTTGTCTTAATACTTGGAGCAGGATACCCACTCTCTCTCTCACTGGATCAGATACTGCAGAGGTACCACAGAAGCTACTAATGCATTCTGTCCTAAACTGAACTCCCTAGCTTGGTTTTCATGAGGTGAAATTGCTGACTATTAAAATGGAGACAGTCTAACTCCTTCAATAATATCCTTCAATACTATCTTGCACCAGTGATGTTATAGTGCAGGCTGGCTGTACCTATGTTAGCAGTCTCCTGTCCCCTTGCGTATCTGAGGGCTATTACACAAAATAGAATCTTTTCATCTTGGACCTGACAAGCACAGCTGTAAAATTCCCGTTGATGCCAACGGAATTTGCCTTTTTCTCTCTTTGCCACAGAGCTTCTGCACATCTTTCCTCAGCTAGAGATGATGTAACACTGCTGTTGAAGACACAGCAGGGAGCACACATTGGACAAAAAAGGAAGCCCAGATGCAACGTTAACCAGAAGAACACTGCTGTGCTCCTCGATGGTCCAGACCATTTGGAATTACCGATACCTCAAGCTCTTCTCTTCCTCTTCCCTCACTGCATTCCATTTTAGCTTTTTCCTTTTCCAAAGCCCACTGTAGCTCTCTCCATTTTTTTCTGTTCAGTGGCCACAGGATCCTTGAGAATATCTAGCTCAGCTGCTTTTTCTTTAACTTCAGTCCTAAAAGAGAAATGGACAACCTTTAGATTATGGCTGTAATGCTATCACAGTGGCATCGGTTACTTTATTCCATCTTGCACACTTAAAACCCTGCTAGTGTAGGAAAGTAACAGCGAAAAGTCTATTTAGAAAAACAAATGTGACTCAAAAAATAATAAAAAAAGTTGCATAGCTGAAAAATGACAAAAGTGTGACTATCTTGCTGACTTTGTAGCTGCCCTGTTTCATTACTTGGTGTCTCAGAGACAGCTAGTGTTCCACTTAATCCACTCACTGACCAAAATCTGAAGGAATGTAGGTGAAATCTATCTTACTTCCACCTGTCTCAAGGGAAATAATAAAATAAATTTATCTTGGGGGAAGAAGGAAGAATTAAAAAAAAAAAATAATCCATGCCCTGAATCTTCCTTTTTTAGGCAAATCAATTTTCCATCAATTTGCAAGAGTCTTGCTCCTGATGGTCTATAAAGGCTATAAGGTCATCTATAAAGTAATACCAATTTAAACTCCTCTCTTCATTTGGTATCTGTGAGCTGCACATTAAGATACCGTTCATGGGAACATCCATCTGGTAAAGGCATAAATAAGAATGGCTTTCTTGAGTGCCAGGTATTTGGCCCAGTACCTCCCGGGCAGGCCGTTCCAGTGCCTGACCACTCTCTCAGTAAAGTAATTCTTCCTAATATCTAATCTAAACCTCCCCTGCCCCAACTTCAGACCATTTCCTCTGCTCCTGTCATTATTCCCTTGGGAGAAGAGGCCAACCCCCACCTCTCTACACCCTTCTTTCAGGTAGTTGTAGAGGGCAGTGAGGTCTCCCCTCAGCCTCCTCTTCTCCAAAATAAACATGCCCACTTCCCTCAGCCTCTCCTCATAGGACTTGCTCTCCAGACCCCTCACCAGCTTGGTGGCTCTCCTCTGGACACGCTCCAGCACTTCAATGTCCTTCCTGTAGTGAGGGGCCCAGAACTGAACACAGCCCTCGAGGGGAGGCCTCACCAGTGCCCAGTACAGAGGCACCATCACTGCCCTACTCCTGCTGGCCACGCTGTTCCTGATACAGGCCAGGATGCTGTTGGCCTTCTTGGCCACCTGGGCACACTGCTGGCTCATGTTCAGCCGGCTGTCCACCAACACCCCCAGGTCCTTTTCTGCTGGGCAGCTTTCCAGCCACTCTGCCCCAAGCCTGTAGCGTTGCCTGGGGTTGGTGTGATCGAAATGCAGGACCCGGCACTTCGCCTTATTAAACCTCATCCAATTGGCCTTGGCCCATTGATCCAATCTGTCCAGATCCCTCTGTAGAGACTTCTGACCCTCCAGCAGATCAACACTCCCACCTAGTTTGCTGTCATCTGCAAACTTACTGAGGGTGCACTCAATCCTCTTACCTAGATCATCAATAAAGATATTAAACAAGACTGGCCCCAAAACTGAGCCTTGAGGGACACGACTGGTGACTGGCCACCGGCTGGATTTCGCCCCATTAATCACCACTCTCTGGGCACAGCCATCCAGCCAGTTTTTTATCCAGTGAAGAGAATGACCACAAGGCTACCAGTAAGAGTGATATTTTAAAATATCATTTCAATGAAGGAGTGAAAGCAAACCCGAAGTTTCACACTGGAATACCTTTCATACTTTCTAATAAGTCACCTCAACTCTTAAACTTCTTTAAAATGCTACATGCACAACTTAATGCTAAAGTATACCCTGAGCTTCTGAGCTGCTTCTTGGTTTTTCCAAATACTTCTTAGTGTACTTATTATGACTGACTATCCAACTTCGATAATTTCAAAGCCGTTGAACCTAAACACTGAAGTGTTTACATGGAAAATAACCTTAACATGGAAGCCAAATTTTTATAGCAATTGAAACAACTTTGTATCGTTTTCAATTTGATACAGGTCATAAGAACACAGACTGGGCCTTAATTTTTTGCAGAATTAGTCCAAGGAGATTGAAAAGGATGAAAAGCATGCATGGTCAGAACATGAATATCGAAATTGGAGAGCAAAGGCGGTAAGTATTTTTTCACCTACAGTGTCACCAGCCTCGCCATAAAAGCATTTGGAAATAGACATATATTACCACAGAAGTCACCTCAGCTTTTTGAATCAATCTCTTGTTCTGTCTTTGGATTATTTTTCTTGCTGGTCATCTAAGCACGTGATACTTGTATCTCCATCAGCAAACAACTTCTGTCTGTGCTCTGAAGACAGTCCATTGCTGCTCTCTGGTTAGTGGCCTATTAGCATTAGAAACATATTTAAAAGTAAACCTCCAGATTTTATTAGAATATCAGTACTGTGGATATTACAATTACTTATCTACTCATAGGGCATATATATATTCAAAACATTTTCAATTAAGTCATAATTAAGTCAATGTTACAATATTGGGAAGAACTGCTTGTTTGGTTTTTTTTTTTTTTATTTCTCTACTAAGCATCAAAATTATAGAAGCAAAAGAGATATCCATTTTCTGGCAAATTGTCATTTTCCTCACTAGTCCTTCCACGCTGCCAAAGAGACAACTGACCCCTCTCTGTCCCATAGCAGCCCCATCACTTCCTCTTCTTACTTCATATCTACAAGCTACCTTTTCTCTTAGACACTGTAACGTCATTCTAATTAACTTAATGAAATCAAGCTCAGGACAACTGTGTTTAATTCAACTCAATCTCTGGAAGCTCTGTTTTTTTCCAGAGCTTGTGCACCCAACAATCTCGTTCCCGCACCACATCAGGTTTTCTTTTTAAGACACCTCTTCTTTCAAGTCTTTGTTTTCACCATTACGCTGTCAAAACTACTAGCAATACATCTACTTTTAAATGGATTTACACAATAAAAATTAAACTCTAACGCAGACAATCCCACTTTAACTAAAGTATGTTTTATATTACCTGCTCTTGTCGTCTCTGCTCTGAGTCACCACCGTCACTGCGTCTCTCACGCCCAGTTCTGCCGGTTGGGTTTGAAACGCAGCAAGAAGAACATTTTGTTCCCTCACAAAGAGCTGGTGAAGAGCTTGCAGAAGTTCTCACCGCTCTGAGATGCCTTCCGGAGATTCAGTACTTGCATAAATCTACAGTGGTAGAAAACCAATTTAAACAGTAGGATTCAAAGATTACATCAAGAATGGCCGTTATCATTTTTTGTAAAGTGGATGTTTTCACCGGATATTCAGCTTTTCTTAATAGCTACATAACATTTATGCATACAAATGGATGTATTTATTGTACACATTAGGATTTCTCCTGCGGGCACAAATGCTAAACTTTTATCTGTGTTTTAGATGGAAGCAATTTAGCTTCTTAGAACTGAAAATGTAGCCCTGTGAAGTTATTATTTATGTTACTGTATCACATTATCCTTTTAATTGTTATGATGTTACACGTATGATCCCAGACTCTCACAAAGCTATGTGGTAGGGGGCAGATATTGTGCAGGAAAAAGCTTTAATTTTATAATGAGAGAAAGATAATTCCCCTGTTTTACATGCTGAAGTAAATGCAGCTATAATAGAAGCTACCTACATATATCCAAAATACTCATTGAGTTAATTAGACAGGCAAGTCCTAATAAGTTTTAGCAGATTAATGATGAATAGCGTGTTCTACTTTAAACAATTGTTCCCCTCTTTTCTCTCACTACAGTATCTTTTTAATAGTATCCAAGTTCTACTACACCAATAAATAACAACATTTTAAAAAATCTACTTTAATCGCTACTGGAAACATGCTTTCAAAATATCATTACTTTTAAAAGGTCAATCTGTGCAGTCAAATGCTATCAATACACAGAACAACAAATGCAAGCTGTCATTTATGTAAATAATACAATAACGTTATTTATATAATATTTATATAATATATATAAATATATATAATACTTAAATAATAATTCATATAATATACACAATATAATTTATAATAAATATATTTACTACCAGAAAGCGTGATGGTCAGTCTTACTGCATATTCCTGAAATATTTTGCTTTGCAGCAGTATATTTAGAGCATTTAAACCTGAATTGTGAATGCGCCTCATAAGATTATCATACATTATTTTTTATTTAGACAGCATCTTATCTTATTTATATCTTTTTGGGCTGTGACTCGCCTCTTTTGGGAGGATCCCTGTGTGACAAACACCCCCCCTCCATCCCCTACTCACCTGCCCCTCTGCCACATCATCACTCCCCCAGTGACATTGGGGTGCCCCAAATGACATCATCATCCCCACAGACACACACACTTTTTATTCACCCCCAAAAAAGGCACACAACAGCCAGACCCAGGGCTGGCCCCTTCCCCTCAGGGGGCTCCACTACCTGCTGCAAATATGGGCTAGGGTATCTATCAAGCAGCATGAGACACATACAATGAGGCATCTGATAAACAAAAATCCCCAATTATAGTTCAGCATAATAAAAAATAGCACAAAAAGTAAAGGAATTCCATCAGACAGAGAAAGGACAGTAGCTGAGCTACAGGAGGATTCTAGGTAAACAGCTCAGCTCAAAATACAGCATATCCTTCAAAAGCCAGAGTTATTTCAACTCTTAAAGCCAGTATTAAGACTAATTGATGCCATTTTGAACACGTTCTTAGCATAACAGTACACCCCCTGGCTGGTGCTGGGAAATGCCTGGCCCCTTCTTTGCAGCGCAGTGCAGGGAGATCACCCCGCGAGGGGCAGGACCAGGCTGTGCCGTGACCAGAGTCAACCCTGATGGACCCACCGCCGCAGCTACAGGCCTTGCGCTGCTGCTGCTCATCTCACTTGCAGCTGAGAGGGAAGGGTAAAACCTTGAAGAGTACAAGGAACAATAAAGAACAAAGCTCAGTCATTCACTTTATGCAGAAAAGGTGTGCCTATGCTTACATACATCCCATAAAAATACTTATACTATACATGTATTTGCCTTTCCTCTTGCACTAATTTAACTTGCACAGCTGTGAATTGATAACATTGCACTGTCTCCAAAATTGAGTGCTATAATTTGACTACGGGTTTTTCTGTGTGCTGCACAACAAGGAGAGACATCTGGCTGGTTGCACTGCCCAAGAAAGATGCTACTGAACTGCCGGGGGGACACGCTACTGAAAGTGAGACAGAGATAAAGTACTTCAGAGTACACCATCAAAACGCCATGGGAAAAACCCTGTAACATTCAGTTGCCTCTCTTTTTATAAATGTACCACAAATACCTAACTGCTTAAGTATGCATAATAAATTGTATAATACAGCTATTTGGCAGTTGCAGTTTAAACAATACAAGTCAGTTTGTAAATTACACAGTTTAACTTTTTTAAAAAAGTTTTATTTAGCATAGAAAAATCAGCAAGATAAGAGATCGACCAAATGGTTTTACTTTTGGCAGGGGGTGGGTGTGTGTCTGTCTGTGTCAGACTGCAGCCAGTGCTGCAATCCATCAGACTACCACACAGGACTGGCATATTTGCAAAGGCTTTTGGCTGGGCTGAACATGTAGGAGGAACATTGTCTAATGTTATCTTGCCCTTAACAACTGAGAACCCAAAGGCCAGTGATGCCCCCAACTCTTGGGAGACATGCTGTGCTTGGGCCTTTGGGAGGAAATTTAATTCCTTCCAAGGTTACAGAAAAAGAACATTATGGAAGCAATAACTCACCATAACCACATCAGGACTCGCAATCACTAGTTATGAGGCTGCTGATGCTTCTTAGGAAGGCCTGGAAAACACAGAAGCAAAGCAAATTCGTCTCACTTTTGTCCATGTCTCTTCTTTGACCTCGACTGCTTTTAGGACAGATGCCAGTATCTCAGTAAGGTTTTCCAGTACTACTGTAAGATATTTTAACCACTTATTGACTGAAAAAGCATAAAGCTTTTGTCATGAAAACAGTTTGTTTCTTCTGATTATCTGCACTCTAATAAACAGCTTCCGCCGTCTTTTAGTATAAAATTATTTTCATAGTAACACTTGGCACTAAGCGCACAAAAAGAGAAGATTATGCTTTCAGGAAGAGAAAATAAACAAAGAAGTAAGCTTTGCAGTGGCATAGCGTGCTCCAAAACAGACCTCCTTTTTAGTATTTGTGTTGAAATATTTCATTAAAAAAACCTATAGGAGAGGAATTGGCACATCCTTAATGTTAACATCAAAGTCCATACTACAAGGACCTTAAGAAGAATGCAGACACCCATCAGAGACATACCTTGTACTTGCAGAGCACTCCGGATCATTTCCTTTTTTCCTGTACTGTCTCAGCAGAAGAAAGGGCAACTACAGAGAAACAGCAGCAGTTGATGTTCTGCTGAAAGAGCAAAAAAACCCAACACCTTTAACATAAAGCCAGGTGGGAATCTAAAGCTTCCTTCTTCCATGGAGGTTTGCGAGGACTACAGTGGAGGAAAAAGTATTTGGCATCATCTTTAGTACAGCTGTTGATACAGGCCACTAGAGCTTTGTATTTTTTAGACAACCCTTCCTTGTTTTGACTCATTGGCAGCTTGTTCCAGAAGAGCCACCTTCCCAGATACACACAGGTGACAGACACCTATGTACATTTTCTTGAGTCTACGTAGAGCCAAGGTTCCCTCAGGCTATACATCCAAGTTGAATATTTTTGTTGATAAGCACAGCAATCCACCTGTCCTTATGAACTGCCTCCTTGCAAAAAAACCAGTGATTTTTTTTTTCCAGGCTGTTTCTCCCAAAGGTCAAGATCTTTTAAAACTGCTATTGCACCACCAAACCTGCTCAGGGCATGCTCCAGGCAGCGGACACCCCTGTCGCGGGTATAATAATTAACTTCACTTGTAAGAGAGAAGTAGTGAAATATTTATTAAGGTGAAACTGTGATTCAACGAAATTGGTAGTAAATGTGATAGTGTTTTCCGAGATTTGATGTCAAGGTACACTCTATTATTTACTGCATAGAGGACAGGGTCAGACAAGCCATCAGAGAGACCCTCCTGTTGAGTCACAAGGTTCAGAAAGGACCCCCTTGCTTTCTAAACTCCTTCTCAAAGAGGAGTCTGGGTGCAGCTGGATCCAATCCTAGTCCCAGACTTGGTCAACAATTTATCTCTAAAGGACTATATATGTGTAATCAACCCTTTATATTACTTAGCTAAGATTTCAAAGTTTAGCATGCTATTAGTCACTTACCGAGAATCTGTTGCGGCAAGGAATCACTCAGCCTCGAGGAGTAGAACCTTAAGCGAGCGTCCCCACTCAAAGAGAAATCCTGGCATGCAGCTGCTGCTGTACAGGAGAGCTCAAAGGGCTCTTGGGCTGTCCACTATTTACAGAGTAAGATAATTGACCAAAAGTCATATTCTGATAAGAACAAAATACCTAGGTCCCCACTCCAGACAGTGTTTCAGCTGTGTTGCCATCCATCCCCCAAAGTCCAGATGCAACTCATCACAACTCCCACTGATGGTTATGGCTTCAGCAGGAGCTGGGAGCAGGGAAGAGAGGGAAAGGGGGAGACCACCACCACCCCGTCTCGCTCCAGCCCCTGCTTGCCACAGCTCTGGCTAATCCAAGCCCTGGCTCTGCACTAAAGCTCCAGTCGATTTCACCTCCTCCTTAGGAGCTCCAGCTATTTGCAACAGTCTGGCCTTCTGACATAGGCCTCAATCAATCACCATGATAACTTGATTATTACAACAAAACATCACAGCTGTACATGATATAAATACCAACCAGTTTTTTATTACTGATTACTTAATATTTATTCCAAGCAGTGCACTAAGAGCTGGAATCAAAGAGGCCATATAGGGTCTGAAAAGCACCTTTTCCCCTAGAGAGCACCTCAGATCTTGAGTTCAGCCAGGTGCATGCGAGCCTCCCAAACTCTGGGGTCCAATGGGACTGGACCCCTACCTCCAGGGAGGCTCCATGCACTCTGCACACCCCCTGCTTTCCCCTGCAGCCCCCAACGCCCTCCCGCCTCCCTCTGCAAAACTGGCCAAACTGGCTTCTGCTCTTGGCCCCCAAACCAACTAACTTAGAGATCCCAAGTTGAATACTTTTGTTAAAGGGTACAGCAACTGCCTACCTTCTCAGGGTTCCTCCCAGCTTTTGACTGCCCTTGGATTTACCAGGCACATGCTCTATTCCACTTCCCAACAGCAAAAGCATGGCAGCTCTCAGACCGGAACGTAACTCTGTGGGTGCCCACGCACACTGTGCTGTTTGATGAGGAGCACCCAAGCAGGGTCTTATTTTCTCACACTTCGGGCCAGTGGTAGGAAATCCAAACTCTGCTATGCAGGAAGGATCCGTCTTCCTTTTTGATCCCCCTCCTTGCGGATCATCTTCTCCCCTCCTCAAGCCTCAGGGACCCACTGCTCATGGGTGCTTTGACAAAAGGGCAAACTGTCCACCCAGTACACTGTGGGTTACTTCTGCAGATGCCTGGAAATGTTCAAGGCCAGGCTGGATGGGGCTTTGAGCAACCTGGTCTAGTGGGAGGTGTCCCTGCCCATGGCAGGGGGGTTGGAACTTGATGATCTTTAAGGTTCCTTCCAACTCTAACCATTCTATGATTCTATGCAGATCTGCCCAGAGTGTAGAGGATGCTGGTTCAGCTTTGGACTCAAATCTACAGAGCAAGCAACACACCCCCAGGCAATGTCAGCTACAGAGATAGTCCATATGGCAGACAATGGCTTCAGACAGTCCTGCCTGGTGAATTAAGTGCATTTTACTCCTCCCTCTGACTGCCAGGATGAATTGGCAGCAGGCAGTGTTTCCAGCCAACGTGTGTGACCCTCCTGGATCACCTCCATCTGCCTGCAGTCCCCTACCTCCTTTTCTTTTTCCCAGATACATTTTATGTTTTCCAGTATAGGCTTCACTCCTGCTAAATAAGAAAGGTGGGAGGGGATATTTGCCCTTCCTGCAGTGTTACCCCATATATCTCAACAGCCACTGGCACCACCTGTTGTTTGAGAAATCCCACTGCTCCAGGCAAACAGGCACATCCAGCAAATGACCCAACAAGGAGGACAAAGAAGGAGGTTGCTCTGCTCTACAGGCAACAGGCATGCATATACTTTACCCATTAAATAGGAGGCAGGTGGGGGTAATGCAGATACCACAGTCAGAAAGAAAAAAACAATGACAGCTTATTATTATAACATTCCTTATCCTAGAAAAGCACTCAAGAGTATGCCAGTTTAAGTGCTGTAAAATCTATTAAATCCTCAACTGCAACGTCAATTACTCACTGCTTCTGCACCAAGAAAAAAAAAAGCAGCTTAGTAAGGTTTTTTTTGTTTGGTTCGTTGTCTCATTTTTTGGGCATAGGAATCAAGTTGCCCAGGACTTACGCTGTGCTGATGTGTGCATTAGCTACAGCCTCCTTTGGAGTGTTATCACAAAACCTCAGTCAACATCACAATTCATTTATCAAACTTGCAAAAATGCATTCTTTGGTATAGAGGAGTAAACAGGCCAATATTCTGCCAAGTTTTGCCCTTCACTTTTCCCCACTGCTGACAATAACTACACACAGTCCCAGACAAGGCTCAAGAGGTGCGTGTCCAAGTTGAAGTGACTTACTGCAAGTTAAACAGAAGATTACCAAAAGCATCAGTGACTGGGACATTCTCTTGCTTCCAAGACATGACAGATCATCCCTCTAGGAAATAGGAAAGACAAACATTACTCAAGCAATTAACTAATTAGCAAGTTAAGTTAATGGCTGATTACAGCCCTGAGCTTCATACAGCTGCACATACTTGGGGATTTATCAGACAAAGCAGTTTCAGGTTCTTTCACCTCCTCCAAACACTGGGGAAAGCCATTTTTCACCAAAGTCCTTGGCAATTTTCCCATCAGGCTAAAAGCAACCACCAGCAACCAACAAGCAATCAAAGACTTGAGCAAGATTAAGCCAGCCATTTTGTGGTTACATAGAGCAAATTCTGGAGCAGGGCAGCACTTGGTTATTTCTCTTCACAAGCAATGTTGCACACTTTTACTAATATATACTTGTCATAAATGAAGCAATCTCCTGACCAAAGGCCCTAGGTGCTCTTACACCTGTAATACTTTAAAAAAAACTGGCCTAAGATCCTAGACTCAGAGATTTAGGTTTCCACCTCACTGATGGCAGAAAGAGAAATAAACCAACCTCTCCTCTCTATGATGTCATCATCACACCAATGCAGCAGGAGGCGGGGGGCAGCGGGGAACCATACCCCTCCACACCCACCCCAAATCAAATCAAGCAGCGTTCATGCATTTAGGTTCTCTAGGATTGCCATAATCAATGCCAGCCAAAAAGCAGACTCCTGACTTCTGAATTTCAAAGGTTCACAGACTCCAAGTGCGATCTAAAGCTTAAGGACTTAGGTCTGCAAGGTTGGATTGGGATTCCCCTAAAAAATACTTAAACTGATTTCAAGGACCTGATGTTCCTGAACACATCAAGAATATCACAAGCTCTCTTCTTTTCCTTGTAGCTTTTCGTCTTTTACTTCCCCCTTCCCTCCGCAATTCGTTAAGTAAAAGGAAAAACTCTTCATTTCCCCTGTAGTAGTACTAGTAGTATGCAATAGTAGGTTCTTATTCCATCTCAGAAAAGGATCGGACAAGAACACTTAGATCTAGACTCAAATTCACACCATTAGAAAAGCTTTTAACAACCCTATTGACAACCCTTCCTCTATCCCCCTTCCATCAGTGGAGGCAGTGAAACATTAGGCCAACAGCAAGAGAGAGGGGAAAGACAAGGAGAGTCTTTTAAAGAATAGGCAGGACAAAAGGTATGATGTAGACAGACAGAGGAGGGACTGTGTTACATGGAAAGCACAACCCCTGCCTAAGCGCCCAAGGGCAACCTCACATTGCCAAGGGTTAGGCAAAGGCCTTAAATGCCTATTTTCATTATACACACCTGCAAGGTACAGTTTCTGCCATCCTGCCCTTGTTCCTAGAAGGCCACTACCTCTCTTCTGTCCCCCTGGCACCACGTGTTCAACCCAAGGTCTGTGCAGATCTTGCCTTGCAAACTGCCAGTGCAGATGCCACCAGCTGGGCACTGCCTTCCCTCCTTACTCCTCACTAGCTCTCAGCAGGTACACACAGCACAGCTAGGCTCTGATCCTTCTGGTTATGATAAGCATGTACATTTACAACTCCCCAAGCCTGTAATACCTCCTATGCCTGGTACCAGACACAGCCATGAAGAGCCAATAAACCTCTCGTGTTGGGCAGCTTCCCTGCAGCTGGCTTGGCAATCCACACACTGCAAACCGTGCAGTGGAGCCAGGCAGGTCTTCCAGCCTGCTCTGCGGGCACTGCTGCCCTCATTCACCTCCAGAAACCTCATGGTATTCCTTCCTTACACAGGATCTCCTTTTGCTTCTTCCTTGTTATTATCCCTCACCTCTCTAGCCAGGTGCCTGTCCAACTAGCCAACTCTCTCACCTCAGTCACCATCTCAAAACACCCTTCAGCTCCTTTCCACAGCCCTCGCATAGCAGTTCACTCTGCATGCTATTTCCAACACCCATTCTTTAGCAGTGGCTGCTCAACTGAATGAAGGCATTTACATCCTGGAACGGAATTACCTGGATCAGAGACATCCGAGCCAGCAGTGCCTTAAGTGCTTCCAACTGTTCACATGGAAACTGCTCCAGGAATCCAAGTTATTAGCACTATTACAGTCACATAGTTACAGTACTACCTGAGACACAGCAGACCCCTTCCTGGGTCAAGACCTAGACATGGCATACGTGGGTGTCACAAGTGATTGAAAAAGCAGCCTTTCTCTGGGGTTGCACTGCCTATCAGGTTCTTGCTCCAGTCTGAGCTCTGCAGGGAATTCCAGCACATCCACATTGTGCCTTCAACATTGTGAACAGGCCAGTGCCACACTTTCATCCTCCTCTTGGCCACAAGCCTCTCTTCAGAGTCATTCACTCAAGAGCAAACCACAAGCAGCTAACGAGCACTGAGGCAGTTAACAGCTCCCTGACAACAGTCACAGCAACATTTACACCAACCGGGTGAAGTTCCACTCAGACCAGGCAAGCGGTTCAGGAAACAAATCGACTAACTACAAGACCTTCACATGGTCTGGGTCTGTAAAAAACAAAGAAAAGTTGTGTCAGTATCACTTAGATGACTACTGGTACAAACACTCACTGCAGCCAGCCACCTTTGAGCCTGTGCACTTTCAGTGGGAGCCAGGCCTCCACTTCACGCTCGGCTAAGTCTTGCCCTGGCTGGAGGCTTCCTGCCCTGCCTGCTCCCAGAGGGGAGCTGGCCTGGGACCCAGAAAGCTAGTCCTTACAGGCACAAAGGTCCCACCAACTTGCTGCCGAGACACAGCCCTGGGGAGACATGCTCTGCCTCTGTCCCAGCAGCGGAGGAACTCTGTCAGCTCCTGAGCCTCCATCTGCATCCCCGGGGCCAAGAAACCACTCAGAGCCCTATGGGACAGGCCACCTCACCTGCTTGGCTGCAGAGAGGGTCCTTCTCCTGTGCCATGGTGCGTATACCCCTCTTTCCTCATCCCTGTAACTCCCACAGTCAAAGCAGCCCTTTCTGGGCTCCCTTCTTCAGTCCCTGTGCTGTTCTCACAGACCCCTCCTCTGCCTCCTCTCCTGTTGCCTTGCTGGCAACACCCTGGTCCCAGTCCCCTCTGAAACACAACCCGTGGGGCTTGAGGAAACACAGCTCCTCCTGAGGGAAAACCTTCACAGATTATTAGTAGGAAAGGAGAGCACGATATCATGTAACACACCCTGATCAAGAGAAACTGAGCTAAATGGCTTCTTCTGAGAGCAGCCTATGAAACACAGCACACAAAGCACTAAGAGGAACTATATTCTTATAAACCTTCGAGAATTACACACCACCATTAATGCCAGCACACACTCTGGAACCATGAAAATCGGGAACACTTGTTTCCAAAGAGCTGCAGCAGCTGGATCACCTCTTCCTTCATTCCTCTCCTGCCCTGTTTTGTTCAAGCTGATAGGCTTCACAGAACGCAGAAAAAATTTGTCTAGAATTACACTGACAAGCAGAAACAGTCCTATGACCTAGGAAGAATTCACAGTACAGGTCTCACACATTAAGTGCTAAAGCACTTATTTCACAGTCACACAGTAAACAAAGGTTTTCCAACGCAAAAAGCCTAGAAAAGATATACGTTAACATAAAAGCACAAGGGGCTCTGTAGCCCCACACAAACCTCCTCATGCCTATACATATGCACTTTCAGAAATTACCTGCCAGAAAATGCTGGACCCGGTCACTCATCACAGTCACAAAACACAACACATGGTAACATGTTATGACACATAATGGGCTGAGAGTTTTTAAGGCAAAACATACCTCCTCGTACCCCAAGGCCTTTCAGATTACACACCTGCCATCTCTCCACACGAAACGTACCTGGCCAAAAAGTTTTCAAGGGAGCCTGAAGCACCATACACTGGAAGAGATCAGGGAGAGACCTGGATTTGCCAACTCTGTAGGCAAGTGAACAATTCCTTCTCCAGAAGCCCTTCTCAGGGCTTCTCTGACAGGCCCACAGACCACCAGCAGCCGCCCTGAGGTTACCTGCTTCACTGTGTGTGCCACAGCGCTCCGCCACAGAGCTGCCCAGGACAGCCGGATAGCAGAAACACCGGGTCTTCATCGGGACCCCGAAAAAGCGTCTCCCGCCGCTCCGGCTCCTCCCGGCCGAAACCCACCGGCTCTCCGATCGCTGCCCGGGCACAAAGCCACTCCCTCCCGCTGCTGCTCTCTGAGCGAACGAAAGGACAAGGCACAGCACGGCTGCCGTCCCTCACCCCCGGCTCTGCTGTACAGTCTCCGGCCACGCTGCTCTCCCAAGCGGCTGTCACAGACGAGGCTCAGGCACGGCGAGGCCTGGCGGCCGCCGCCATCGCTGCTGAGGGGACGGCGGCCCCCAGGGCAGCATCCCGCTGCCTCGGCGCTCCCAGCCCGGGCCCGAGCAGGCTCCGCCAGCCGCGGCGCCCGCCGAGCCAGGGCCGCCGAGGGGCCACTGGCAGCCGCAAGCGCACCCGACCTCCTCCGCAGCACCGCCATAGTCGCCACGCCGGAAGTGACCCGCGCGCGGAGCGGCCCTTCAATTGCGGCCAGAAGTCCCGCCCCGCGCCGCGCGAGCCCGGCCCCGCGCACAGCCGTGGAGCGGCAGCGCCCTCTGCTGGCCGGGACTGCCCCGCCGGGGCCGCGTCAGAAAAGAAAACGAATGTGGACAAGATATTCCTCGATTTAGAGAGTGTTTTTCCATTCTATTTATAAGTGGTTACCTGGCTTTTAACTGAAATATGAAAGATCCCGCGCCCTGTCCCCGTGACTCCGCCGGGACCGAGGCAGCAGAGGCTGCCCTGGGACAGAGCCACATTCTGGCAGCCTCTTGCCTGGACACCCCAGACACACAATGATTTTCCCCACTGAACCTTTTATCAAATATTTTTCCTATTTCTGCAGGTCCCGGGTACTTTGATTCATTTTATTTCCAGGCTGAATTCACAGGACTGATGATTTCCAGAAAGGGAAGCAGATTCAGCCCAGTCTAGACATTCTTTTGACTAAACCAAACTGTGTGTAATAGAGAGCTGTACTCCAGACACCGCCTCAGAACCAGAGAAGTTACACTGCCATAAAACGGGGGGGAAGCAGGCCGTTCAGGCTGAGTGGGTTGAACAGCGTGCTGCAGGTGGTCGGGGGTTGGAAAGAAACAGTTAAGATGATTAGACTGTGCTTAGTGCTGCAAATTGTGCTATTATTTCTAATTTTGAGGTCAGTAGAAAATAGATTCTGACCTTCATTTCTGGAGTACCATGTGGGTTCTCTCTCAGTCTTGGCCTTGCATCCTGTCGGCTTTCCTTTTTTTTTTTTTGTAACTCTCTGAGAAATCCAGATCTAACAGCATCCCCCACCCTCATTAGTCTCTAATAAACCTAGCTTTAACTGTGCCTTTTTTTTTTTTTTATTTGTTTTCTCCTTCTTTTTTGTGCGTGTTTGCAAGGAAAAGCCCATACTGCTGCCACTAGAGCCCATTCCTCAGGAGGCAGGGAGATGCTGCTGTGTCCCAGCAACGAGCCCAAGATATTGGCTGCCTCCCCCTGCCTGCCCGACCCCGACCGCCTTCACCAGCGCAGGCACCGAGTCCCATCCCTGCCCCGCAGAAATGGGGACCCTTTTTCAACCCCCACCACCTTCGCTCTGCGTGCTGGCCAGTCATTTATCAGTGCCAGCACTGAACCTGACTCCAGCTCACTCTGAACACCAGCAGGAGCTAAAAGTCTCATGAATGGAAGAGGCACACAAGTAACCAAGCACAGGCCATCTGGAAGCATTGTATTTCTTTTTTTCTTTCTTTTTTTTAAATTTTTTTTTCCTCTCCTGACATGGATACATGAGGTAGGAAAAAGCTTCTCTTCCCAAGGCCCCACTGCATTTCTTCTGCTCTTTCTTAGAACTCTTTTGGTAATGCTTTTGGTAAAAGAAGGTGGAAAAGTGTTTGATATGAAGCTCGTTGTTTAGGAATTGCTGTCTGTCGAAACACCTGGACTGTCTTTGGCAGGTGACAGAGCTAAGGGTAACTTTGCACAGCAAATTTCTTTGCATGGGGCTTGCTAAGGACTGAGTAATTGGGAAGAAAGGGGCTGAATTGTTGAGGGTAATATTTATTTTAAAAATTGCACGCAAAATAGTGACAAACAGCATGGTGTGAAGTTGCCTGAATGACCCATTAGTCAGAATCACCTGCCAATAAAAAGGGGAAGAAGTAACCTCAGTGCCCCAAAGGTCTGAATTCCTACATAAAGGAGGTGCGCATGTTTTAACATGTATGTCTGTGAGTTTTTGGTATTGAATGAGAGAAAACAGCCATCCTGACACAGTGTGAGACTCCGCGATTGCAGGCAGGTTGGATTCAGCCCGGCGCAGAGGAGGTTCCTGTGTGGAGCGGGATCTGTCTCTCCCTGGGAACATTCATACCTGCTCTCCTGACAGAGAGGCTGTCGCAGTCCTGGAAACCCCTGGTGCCTGGGGGAGCAGCACCAAGCCGATGGCGGCTGCGCTTGCCGCGGATGACGTGGCACTGGGTTTCAGGTACACCTCCCATCCAGGATTTTTGTGTAGATCTTGGGGAGGGAAGAGGAAGCATTGCATCCCTTCCTCCCAGATCAGTCCCCGGCCTTCAAGATTCAGGTCAGATCTTCATCCTGGGAAGGAAATGGAAATGCTCTGTCCCTGAGCCGCCAACAACACCCAGAGGTAGCTCAGGATCTGTCAGGTCTCATTTGCCCCTGACAAACAGACGAGACCCCTTTCTCCTCCCATGGCACAGCAAGCTCTCTGAAGCAACAGAGCTTTCTCCTGCGTTGGTCTCCAAGGACCTCGCGGTGGAGAGGGGAGAAGAATTTTTATTATTATGTGACAAAGTGGGAGCTGAAATCCCAAGACATTTAAGTCCCTTGGTGATTTTTGAAGGTCCCCTGGAGAGCTGTGTGTAGCTCTGGGTTCAGGCACTGCTGACAGTTTGACTTTCTCAAGATTATGCAGAAAGTGAGGGAAAGAAGCGACAATTCAAGGCTGCGTTCTCAGCTGTAGCCAAGCACACTGCCCTAAATTCACCCTCTCTGCCCATTTTTTTGCAAGGCAGCACAAGGCTGGTGCCCTGTATCTCTTGGGTTCCCTGTGCTTGAACGTTGTAGCACAGTTATTTTGCTTCCTAGCATGGGTTTGGCCGAGTAAATCAAGATATAGACGAATGCGCACACGTCAATATGCTCATTACCAAACATCATTTCCCTGTTCTATGTCTCACCACTGAAGCAGCTGCATTTCTGTGCTCAGATAAATGGTTCCTATGGATGTGGTGCTCCTTAAGTGTCTAAGATATGTTGAGGAGAAAGACCAAGGAAAATGGATTTGGCCCAGATTATGATTAACATGTTTTGTACATGGTCCAGTTTTAGGGAGAGAGAGAGGCAGCAGTGCTAAAGAGGCAGAATGCAGCATGAGGAAAAATGAGAAAATTCCTCCCAAAAGTGGAAAGCGAGGCCAAGGTTGTGCAGACAGCAGACATATAGATGTGAAATTGATAGAAATTAAACATTGTGAAAAGCTTTAAAAAAAAATAAATTAGATCCAGCTCTCTGCTCACAATGGTATTTCAAAATCCCTTGGAAATCTGGATAACCTGGGGCTTGCTAAAAGGCCTGTTTATGAGAACACGATTCCCTGGTATATGTTGTAGAAAGGAAACCTCAAAGTGAAATAGGAAGCTGAAAAAAGGATAGCATCTTTTCATAAAGACCTCATGAAAATTCCACACAGAAAGAAAAAAATATGGTGGTTTTGTATGTGCGTGTGCAAGCTTCATACACCCAGCCCTATTTCTCTGTGCCCTCAACACGTCTTTCTTTAGGGGCAGCTCCAGGGTTGAAAAAGCAGGGATGGATGCGGGGGATCACTGTGAGACAGGCTCTCCTTCAGGACAACGTCATGAGCCCGTGTGTCCATAACTGCATGCAGCTGTGACCTGCTGTCCTCGGACCGCCACGTCCCCGTGGCCTGGGAACCTCTGGGGCAGGGTAAGACCCAATGCAGTGTTGGGCTGGCGGGGACGATGGAGCAGTTGGAAGCGTCCAAAAACCTCTCAGGAGTCAGTCTCCCCCGCTCTCCTCACCCTTTTGTAATCAAGAGGCGAGAAATGATTTCAAGGAGGAGAGCTCTTGCTGTGGTAACGCCATGCCTGGAGGGCTGGCACTTGCCCACTGAGACCTTTGGGCCTTGGATCACGTCCAGTAACCTCAGCAGCTTCCTACCACCGTACTAGCTGACCTTTAACTGCACCCAAAGCACCCGCTCCCAGCCTCTCTGTACTTCACTCTACAGAGACAGTCTCTGTTTGAACAGCCTTTGCAAACGAGCACCCAAGACGGACACATTGCCAGAATGCGGTAAGCAGCGAAAACTTTAATGTTCTTGGAAAAACCTGAACACCACATGGAAAAAATGGATTTTTGTGTAAAAAGTGATTTTATTTTATAGCTTCCCCAGAGTTTCTAGTGAAACTTTCCCATTATTGAAGGGAAAAAAAGGTACGGATCAGGCAAGCTTATACATCAGTAGTGAAACATGCCCTTCACAGTGTGGCCATCACCTGTCTTGTGAAATTGACCTTGGCCCTCGTGTTTCATCTTTGCAAGGACAGAGAAAATTGTATTGTTTAGAGAGTGCTGCAATAAAGAGGAACACGTTAAACAGGCAAAATGGCCACAGATATAAAATAAATTAAAAGCATATGTAGAAGTTGCTTCCCATATACAAAATAACTTTTCTTTTTGTGGGGGTTTTCTTTTTTTAAACTTGCCGTTGTCTGTACAAAGATTAACTTTTCAACAGCAGTCATTCAAAAAAGCTGTTTTCACAAGGAGAAATGGGTTGCTAAACAAATCATCCATCTCCTGCGAACCGCTGAGCGTGCCCTCAGCCATAAGGACACAAAGATTTTGGCCAGCCCTGTGGTGGGGCACTGGGACTGCAAATCCCAGGGCTGCTTGAAGCCTCCGCAAAGCCACTCTGCTCCCTGCAAATTTCCAGAAAACAGGAAAAAAAAGAGGCTGCCTAGTGATACCACTCAGGGGAACAGCATCCGTGGTTCCAGCAGGCAATTCTGCTGGTTCAAGGTGCCGCACTGCAGGGCAGGCACATTTTATTTTGCAGACTTGCCGTGAGATTGCCTCTGCAGCCTCCAAGAATGGGATTTTCAAGAGTTTTCTGCGGTGGCCTCCTCATGGTCTGCTCCTCTCTGGGGACTTTGCTGCCAAAGGAGCCACTCTGAAGAGACAGCTTGTGTAGCTCAAGATACTCTCTCCTGCTGACCTTCTGAGCCAGCCATAAAAATAATGCGTGGGTATCAGATACTCCGTAATTAGATAGGAAGCAGAGCCATTTATCAATTAATGCTATTTCCAAAACCAGAATAGGTGGCGAAAAATCCCCATGCTGAACTGAGATTAAAATCTTGATTAATAATGCGAGCTGAAAATTATTTTGAGGTCCCTGCTAATACAAAGTTATATACAGAAAGCATTGCCTGTGTGATTAATACATTACTGATGCTAGACATGGCTTTACATTGAAAGCTTCATTTACAGATACAAATGCAAAATAAGGCGTGAACATAAAATGTCCCACTTCCATATGGTTAACTGAAGAGAATGCTCTTAGCACAGAGGCAGATCACATTTTGCTTGGAAGATCGTACCTATTCTATACGATACGGTTCATGACAGAGTCTGGCTGTACCCCAGTGAAAACCAAGTATAACACATTCATGCTTGTTTTTGGGTGATGCTTTTAAGGTGACTTTCAGGCTGTCTCATCACAGCACGAGGAAGCATCACCTGTAGCCTTGATCCCAGTCCCAAATAGTGACTTGGAGCACGGCTGCTGCAGACTGCTGTGCTGGGAAACATTGATGTTTAATTAGTGCCTCTGTTCTGGAGTGCAAATTTGGGAAGGTTGGCTGCCAACACCCTGTCCTGATGTGGTACCTCTGCTGCCATCCAAGAGGTGGGCCAGGGCGCATCTGGCCTCTGCACTTCTCTCTGAAAAGCCCTGTCCCTGGCACTGCTTGTGCCAGACACCGCTCACTCCTGGCAGCATTTACACCACAGCAGAACAGACTTTTTGCAGCTGTGCCTGAGATTCGTTAGATGTTTTCTCTCCTGTTTGTAGTTTCTAAAATTATCTTTTTGGTGGATAAAGTCATTGAAAGAACGTTTTGTGTTTTTATTGTGCAAAATCTGCTATTAAGAAATCTTAAATTGACAGCAAAAGTACAACAAATTTGATTTTCAGAGTAGAAGTGAACTCTGATAAAATGAAAAGAATCTATTATCTGATTAATGTAACAATCAAAACTCACCAAGCAGAGGCAGTTTTGATCAAATGATTGTAGCGACGGCCTACAGATAAGAATTATGCACCAAATAATTTCACATCAAGAATCAACTACCATGATTCACTCATAGATTATCTGCAACTATGTTCTAGAATATGTGTTGTGAACAAGTCACTCAGCCGCTTCACTGAGTGTGTTCCTTTCACACCCTTGGCCTGCTGAGTTTCCACAGTGGCATGAAAGAAAAGTCTTTGCTTTTGAGATACCACAATTACACATGCAGCAGTACTGTGTTTTGTGTTCTTCCGACCGAGAGCACGGACATCTACAAAGCTGAGTTACAAAGAATATGCCAATGAAAATGAATACGTATATGCAGTTGGTGCCATGTGATACCAAGGAGATATATGTCTAAATTGGATTATCTAAGGCTCTTAGGATGTCAGATTTGTTTTTCTTCCTTGCTGTACTATTTGACATAACCTAAGGGAGAAAGCCTAGCTTTTAAGTGAATAATCGTATATTTCTAAGCTTTCTCCCCATCAGTCACCACAAGAACGGAGACAAAAATTAACAGCTGCTGCTGCTTCCAAAATCTTGTACAAAAATAGATCAGTATGTCCTTCTGGCAGTCTCAAAAAACTTGGAAAGTCTGCTGCAAACTCCTCTTTCATCTCTTGATTTCAACAGAAACAGTCAGTCCCTGCTGCCAAGACTCAGGTCTTGGTCAAATTCAGAGACAAATGAAGTTCACATTCTCTTTCCTTGGAACTGCTATTCAGAATCCATTCCATTTCCATCCTCTTTGTTTGGATTTGTTTACATTTTTTTTCTTTTTTGTCCAAAAGAAATGCATTGGCAGTGCAAACAAAAAGTAGGTATGATGAAACACCCTCCCCAGCTCCCCCCAAATAGCAAGTGATCATGTCAGCATTTCAGAAGTGTCTCCTGAGATGTTATCTGCATGCACAGGATTCCACTGTCATGTTGGGGTACACCTTAAGAACAACGTTTTTATTTTCGTCGAAGAATAAGATACTAAGAGAAGACATTTTGTCAGGAACGCAGCAAGGTTCGGGAATGCCCGGGACGACGCCAACAGCTCTCACTATGCTCTGGATGGTAGCATGGTTGGATGGCTTCAAGGCCTGCAAGAGAAAGATAGAGCAGAACATGTAACTGCACCCATGTTAGAATTGACCCACGTTCCCTAGAACAAAATGGGTCTTTTAAGAAGGGCCCTGTGGAGACCCCAGAGCTGACCAGCTGTAAAATGTCTTCTACTTGACCATTTCCATTTGTCACCGTAGCTGCTCTGAGCCACAAAAATGGATAAAAAAAGTGTAGAGATGAGAGAACAGAAGTACTTTACGCCATGATGCCAACTGTTTTAGTTTGCTCTCGTGCGAAGTTAGGTTGTTTTGCTCATTCTTCCATGCCAAACCACTTCTCATCTGTAGTACACATCATCAGTGGCATTGCTGAGTAACTGAGTCCCTAAATCCCATGACAGTTTTACCTCGTATTAAGGTGACATTTTTTGCCAAACGACAGTTTCCTGGATTTATACTCGTGTAAACAGGAACACACTTTGGTTTGATATGAACAAAAAGTGAATCTGACCAGTGAGATAACTGTAGGTGTTCACAAAACCAGAATACATTAACACACTCATAGAAATGAACATATTCATAGAAATGAAAAATTCTAAGTTTTACCTCTGAACCCCCAAACCCTGCCGAAACTAGGAATCTGTATGAAAGGTAAGGGAGCATGAAAAATGCACAAGATGCAGTTTTTAGCCAAAGACTTTTGGTTTTGTAAGAGTGAAACTTTATCAATGCTTTTTAGAGCTTTTCTTACAGGTAGCACCTGGGAATCACACAGTTCAATATGCTCAGTCAGATGCCACTAAGAAATATAGGGAACAAGATCGTTTGGGCCAAAAGTGGAATTGGCAGTTTTGCTGCGATGAAAGATTATTTGCTTTTGGAAAAATCAGTCTTAATTATTAGATATCTGCCTACCTGAGGTGCAAGTCTTAATGATGACCTTGCATGCAAAAAGCACAGGAATAATTCTGAGATTCTGGCTCGTTCTATCATTTAAGTAGGATATTAGTACATTTAGGAGTAACTGCTTCCAATTCTGTTGGCAGTACACATGGATGGCTAACCTGTGCCTACTTACGGCACCACAGCTCATGACTAATGCAATATTTTCCTTCTTTCTCATGGAGACAGCTGTGCCTTGAATTCCAACAGAAATGGATCAGAATGGACTTTTACTATATCATGTTGAAATGAGTCTCAAGAGAGAACTGCAACCATATGGCACAGAATTGAAAAGGATTCACTGGGGAGCATTCAGCTATTCTTTATGTATGTTAGACATAATTTGAGTATTTTTTTTCTTATCATGAGAAACCTATTTCTCCTGCAGGAAGGCTGAACAACAAACAGTGACAGTCCTGCACATCTCTTGCTTCTGTTTATCCAAGAGAGACTTGGAATTTTCTCAAGTGTATTCAGGATCCAAGCCCCTTTTAAATGCAGATGTTATACAAAAGCTGATCTTTTTCTCCTGTTGCTATTTAAGTTTACTATCATAGCTTATCCAATGAATGAGATGCAGGGGTGTGGCAATATTCTGTTTAAAATACAAACACAGAGCTTGTTGCACTATCCTCTTGATGGCTGTAGGTTTCCTAGCATGGTTACAAAGACATTACTCTCCATCTAGGTAGTTGATCTCAAGAAAGACATTTCTGTTTGTTTTTAATTCAAGAGTACCTATGCTCCGCAGCAGTAGTTGACAGGCATTTCAAAAACATATTAGATTAGTATAGAATTTGGATTTCTTTATCATTCCTGCCTGCAAAAGGAAGTGAAAGGTCTGGTAGCATCCCTGCTCACTTCCTTGCTCCACTGCAGTGGAACATTCTCCACAAAATAAACTGGGAGTCAACAGATCTCCTGAGGCTGCTGCTGATCAGGCATCAAGAGGCAAAACATCTATTGAGACTCTATTTCCTGTTGCCAGTAGCACTGGAATCAAGAACAGGTCTCCGAATATTGCCGTGTTAAGATCTCATCAGAAACCCTTCCCTTCAGATATGGAATCTGTATTACTAAAATGCTAAATTGTACAGAACTGATTTCAAATATTGCCTTGGCTATCAGTGGGAATACCCCAGATATATTCTGTCATTGTATGATAGAAAAAGTATATCTATTTAGTATGGGTACGGTAGAGTACAGAACATCCTCCGTACTGACTTGAATACCCTGCCCCTGGCCCTTACCATGCATTCCTGGGGATAACTTTCGCTTAACTCTGCTTCTGCCAGAAGCAGATGGAAATTTAACTATACTGGAGTAAAACCCAATGGCGAGTGCTTCTCAGAGAGCCAAACAAGGGAACACTGTATATCATAGGCACAGATTAGTTTGTTATTGCCTGATGGTCACAGTACCATTTTGCAAACACAGTCTTATTAGCACCAGACATTATGCATGGCTCAAGAACACATGGCTCTAGGAGATGCTTGCTTCCCTTATATATATAATTTAGCTTTTCATTCTCCTTGGAAAACATGGTCTTTTTGATTTTTGTGATTAAAAAAGCACACAAAAAGAACAATCCGAACTCCAACACAGGCAGAAATCTACCAATTGTTTTCAGGGAACCAGAGTCACGATGGGTCACGAGCAGTGCTCTCTTAATGAACTAGCACTCTCTGCAGTACATGGCAGCAAATATTTAGATTCACAGTGTCTAAATAACCATAATACTCTGCTCCTATAATTCTTAACCCAACTAAGTTTAGAGAATTTCACATAGAAAGGCCGGATTAGGCCTTTCAGTAGCAAAGGAAAACTGGGGCCTGGTTATGGTCTCACAGGCTTGTGTTAAAGGCTTAGCTCATGGCAATCAGACCTGCTTCACATCAGCAAAGTAATTTAAACTCTGTGCTTTATTTGCCTACCCAGCCCTCCTGTTTATTTCTCACCTTTTTTCTACTATAAGCTTTTTCCAGGACAGGAATCACTTCTGATAGCGTGTAGGTACCTGTCCCAGGCAGAGCAGAGGGGTGAAGAGGAGGAAAACTCCTTTGGGACAGATAGACTGAATTACCATGATAATAGTAGCCAATACTGCAAGTACTGCAATACTTATTTGAGAAAATGGAGCTGAACTACAACATCTCAGAGGTCAATGCTACTATCTGCAGGAAAGCAGATCCAGAATTTGGCATTAAAAAATAACTGGCTCCACATGTTAGAAAATCTTTTGATGCACAGTGTAATACTTCAGGGGAATTACCCAAAGACAGACAACTGGAACTCCTGTTTCACCCAAGCAATACCTGTAACTACCCTTCAGCTGTGTGCACTGTTCCTACCTTCCTCTTGGGCTTCAGAGTGCCAAACGCAAGTTTAAACTTCAATTAAATTTCATTTTGCCTCTTCAAAACCACTGGTACTAAACTCATCTTGGGAAGTTTTACTTGCAGGAGCATTTGTATGGCTTATCGTGTTTCTTTCCAGCGGTTTGAAGTTACTCTGGGAATTAAGACCTGAGCTTATGGAACATGTTGCTGATTTTCCAGTTGCAGGTGCTATCAAAGGCTCTGTGTGAAGAATAGGAACCTTTTTATTACAGCGCTTCTTTATCATTACTTTTGGTTTCTGAGCGTTTCTTTATCTCCATGAAGACACACTGTGCTTTTTCTGCTGGAAAACCTGTGTTCCCAAAGTCTCATCTGGACTCTTTAAGACATACTTGCTTTCTGTCTTACATTTCTTATTGCCCATTGGCTCTCAGCAGAGTTAGAATTCAGTTGGAGCAAGGAGAGACCAGTAACAAGGGCTTCTGAAACTACTACATCCAAAACTGGTTTTGAGAAAGCCTTGTTTGCTCTTGAGTGTGTACATTATTGAGTAATCTGAGGTTTGATCCAGGCTCTCCTAAAGGCAATGGGGAGATTCTTCCCAGTATCTGCATCAGGTATTGGCTAACCCTAAAATAGATGCTATGTATTAACTACTGAGAGAGCTTTTCTGCCTCAGAAGGTAGAAACCTATTTTGCATGTCTGACAAAAGTAAAATTAAAAAAAACCAAAAACTAGTGACTGCGTTGAAATGGTTATACTCTACGAAGTGCTGGATCCTGGGAACTCATCAGCACCTCAACTATCACTTACTTCTTTGAGAACCAAAAGAGACAGACCCAATAACGTTAGGAAACAGGAACCTCAACACTTTTGGACTTATGACGAGACACCTTCAAGCCTTTCTAAGAAGCTGCTACACATTTAATTTTTTTCTATTATAAGAAATACAGAGGAACTTGACTGAAATTGTCCTCCAGTAGAGTCACTGGTTGTCTGATGCATACCTGACTCTTTGGTTTGTTTCTTTTGTAATACTGATGGGAGCCCATAGCAGATGTCTCATTTTAAGTGAAAAATATTTTAGAGGCCTGGATCGGCTGAGCTGGAGATGCTTTCTTTGGTATTTCTTGAACTGAAGAACTTTAACTCTTCTGGTTTAAGTATCACGTACCATTTTCTCCTAAACAAAAATCAGAGCAATGCTCTTCTATGGTTGGGATGAAGTTTTTATAACTAAAGCTGCAACTGGAAATGCTAACCCAGTCTTAAGCAGAGGGATACAGCGTGCATTTTTATAATTTATGTATCCTTGAAGTTAGAATGGGAGTCTAGGTCCAGTGCTCTAAAAATTTCTAACCTGCATGCTGAGTTACTGGTTTGACAGAGCACAGTTCTGATCAACAATAAAGTAAAAGGACCAGTGCAACATATTCAAAGGTAATGACTGTATCTCTTCCTGTTCCCTTTCATTTCTCTCTTTGGTCTGAAACCTGAAAGCCTGCCATTGCAGTCGGAGGCAGTAAGATAAGTCATCTCCTCCTTCACGGGGAGACTCCTGCCTCCTCATCTTACTGTATCTGGGTTCCACCCCCTCTGGAACATCTCTCCACCTGCCATTTTCAAAGGGTGACTCCCTTGGGTCCTTAAGCCACTGAAGTGCCACATCAATTTTGGAACTAACTGCTAAGGCTTCACCGTGGCAGGAATAAAGACTCTTAAACATGAGGTAAGTGACACCAAAAGCCCTACCTTTACTGACATTTCCTGTAGGCATTATTTGTGCACACCCCTTATTTTAGGCCAGCCTAAATACTGCGTATTACTTTCAGGTTTTGGTAGACTCCAGGAGGGTACATGCTGCTAATAATGAGATTGGGCATTTGATTTTAAGGAGCTGAGTTTGCCCACCTAAGTCACAGGGCTAGGAGCACATCACTACTCGCATGCAAAAATCTCATATAAAACAGAGGATATTTCAGAAGTCAGTTGGCCAGGATCCACTGCTTTGGGATCTACTTGGCCTGTCATAGAAGTGATTAATTTGACTCTTTTGCTTCCACTTAGAGCATCTCAGCCGCTCCTACAGCTCCACAGAGTCTCTCTGTCATCGTGACAGTCGTGCCTCACAAGGCACACATTAATCCTAGAACATGCTACGCTGAGTGACCCCAGCATGGGCCTGGCAGCAGAGGATCCTTCGAGGCATAACAACTACCATCTAATAAGCAATTTTCTGGATCTGTCTTGTGTTATGTTTATTAAACAGGTTAATAACAAGTTCACACATCATAAGCACTATTCAGGAAATGTTTTATGGCAATCTGGGGTTTGGACAAAAAAACCTAATACCATGCAATATTTTTTTAATTACCTTTACAAGCCTGTGTTTTTACTAGCTGTTCTAACCACTGCTCCTTGCAGCACGAGACAAAGATATCACTTATTTACCAGACCTGAACACATAACAGGTGACCAGCTGCCTTTTACTGACACAGGAAAGAAAATACATAGTTTGGGGTAAAAGCATCAATAAAGACCGTACCTTTGGAATTGGGAACTGGCACTCCCCTGAGCAATAATAGGCATCGAAGGATTTGGGGGAAATAATCCACTCGCTCCAGCCAATGTCTGCAAAATCCACCTTGAGATAGCGGCGGGCACAATACCTCGGCTCATTCCACTGCTTCCTCCTCGCCTTCTTCAGTGTTTGCTCATCGAACTGGAGAGTCTGGCTCTTCTGGTGATGATTCTTCCTCTGCTTCTTCTTACTCTTTGCCCTCTCTGCTAACTGTGGCTGGAAGGTTTTGTAGGGTTTTCTGTCTTCCCATCTCTCATCCTCGCTGTACTGGTACTCGGCTCCTGGAAGCTCATTATTCTGCAATGGCAACAGGACATTTGTGGAGCGTTTTCGCCGCCGCTTCCCAAGGCTGCTCCTCATGCGGTTTTCTGGCCTGGGAAAGACCCTTGCCAGAGGTTGACGGTGCCCTCGCAAACTAGAGACAACGCTCTCTGGCTCTGAAATAGCAGAATCGTTGGCATAAATGAGAATGTAGGGTTCATAGCGAGAAGGTGCCCTTCTCCAAGGATGACGGCTGGTCAGATCCATTTTGACACTGATCAGGAGTTCATTGTTTTGTTTTGCTTCATGCAGGAGCTGAGTGATATCCTTCCACTGCCAGGAAAGGACATCCTGGTAAGCAGCGGAGACATTTATTAGGAAATGTCCCAGGTTCCGAGACTGGTTCCCAACGGAAGGAAAGGTCCAAACTGAAAGATGTATCTGAATTTCAGGTTTCCTGTGCCCGTGACGAGAACAGCCTCTGGATCGGGAACAGTTCCACTTCGCATGCAGCAGATCACCAATATAATAATACACCGAAGCTGACAAGATGTTTTCAGACTCAGTGAGTGATGTCAAGTTAAAAACATACATCTCCTGACTTTCAGGGCTCCCTAGAGGAAAAAATACTCAGATAAGAATATGGGCATTTCAAAATGTTATAGAGCAAGGAGAGAGCACATTGCTTTCTAGGTTATGGATTAAGTTCACAGGAAATTTTCATGCAGTGCTATGGGAACAGGCTTAGACCACTATTCAGAAAAACAACCAAGGTGGTAAACTGGTGACTGTAAATCACACAATTTCAATCTCGTTTCCTTGTAATACTTATCTCCATCCAGAAATATCCACATGTTTTCTAGTGCTCCTCTGACTTCAGGAAACAAACTAGGTCACAGGACACAGCTCGAGAACAGATGCACTTAAGACTTTATGCATCATCCAGAAATTTGAGGTACGTAATAGCAAGGTTTTTCCCGTTCGTTTTCCTCGTTCTGTAACATTTCCAAACCTCTCCCCTCTCAAAATGCACTTAGGTGACTCTGGCTGCCCTGTCCTGTCTAAAGAATTGTTTTTCTTTGTCCAAGACAATTGGGACATCAATGGCACTGAACCATGCCTTAAGCCCAGACGTAGCTGAAGCTGGAGAAAGGCTCCCAGTGGATTCATTAGGCACCGGATCATCTGTAAACTGCCATTACCCTGTTGAGCCACAGCCTCAGTTGGAAGGAAAATATTTGCTTCCCTACTAGTAGAGGCTCAAGGTGGCAGCGAGGAAGATGAAAAGCCTGGATTCAAATGGGGTATGATTCTCAGTGTTGCCACAGGCTGTCAAGTGTCCTGCCAGGTAAGTCATTTCAGCTCTGATCGCCAAGCTGTTCAACGCAAATAAAGGCCTGCTGGTTCCTTTAACTGGTCTGCTCCGTGCCTCACCTACACGACAGGGACATCAGGGCCTGGGTGGCATTTACTCTTAGCTTCCAAAGATGCCAAAGATACTATTAAAGAGGGACCCAAAACCCATGTAGCACTTGGTACAGCTACCTACATATATCAAGATGCAATACAGGTAAGCAAACATAGAAATTACTACTACATAGAAAGCTCTCCTCTAAAGATGTGGGAAGAAGAAACGCCAGGATAGAATCACTGTATAATCATTTTTAAGGCTTGGATGTTAGCTCTGTAGAAAAAGACAACTCTCCATTTATAATGAGCTAAAGACACACAAACTGGTCTGACAGCCTTTTGGCTAAGTTCGACACTAATCACAACTGAAGTTTCCCTCTAGAATAATCAAGCACAGGACTGCTTTAATTACACTGGATAAGTGTAGTCATTCCACCTAGGACATTTCATCAATTTTCATGCCAGTCAGAGTCAGAAAGTACTTGCTAATATAGCTGAAGGTAGGTGGACAGTACCAGAGCAACCCCAATAACCAAAAGAAAGCCAAGCCAAAGTATCTTGGTTTTGCAGGGGGTGGCGGTGGCAAAATGCACCCACTTGCCTCTGTGCAAAGGGAAACAAGCCAAGGACAATCCTTCCTTACAGTCAGGATCTTACTGTATCGATCAGGAGAGATTTGGGGAAAAGTGGAGTTTCCACAGCTGTGAAATTAGAGAAGTCAACCCAACCACAGGTACCTTTCACAAACCTGAAGATGCTCTCCTAACACAGGCTGGTCTGCAAAAACAGATGGCTGGCTGCTTCAATCCCCTGCAGGGTGCAACAGAAAGGCTTGGGGATAAGGTTTAATTTTTGCTTTAAAATTTCCAGCTTGCACTGCAGTTAGGTGTGCCCTTCAAAGTGAGAGAAATATAGGTCCAAATGTTAAGGTGTTATTGAGAGCTATAAAACCAGGCTGTATAGAAAAGTCAAATACAGTTAAGCAAAGGTATGGTCTGCAGCCCCCCGAAAGGCTGGAAACAACCCAACACATTAGGAAAACAAGGGAACACAGAGTTCCAATGTCAATGGATGTCCATGATGTCAAATGCTTCTTTGACATCATGGCATGTCAAAACCCTCCCTGGAAGCTGAAGAGAAGTTATCGTTTACATAATTTTGCAACAGTTTTGCTTTTTTTAAGTTTTATTTTATTCCAAGCACTGACAAACATAGAGATGCCCGTGGACTAGGGAAGAACAGCCTCCCCACTTCCACCCTCAAAACACTGTAGTAAGTCCCCTGCCCAAGCAAGTGAAAACATCATTTTCATTACTGATCTTTCAGAGATTTTGACAGCTTTATATTCCGGGTGATATTCTGTGCTTCCAGCCTGTGACATCCCAACTGTTAACGCCATTCAGGTAAGTCCAGCAAAAGACTGTATTCTCCCTCTGCCTCCCCATCCCCACCCCAACTATCTAAGTGGTTGCCTCTTCTAAACATTTTTTTTCTCATCAATATTCTAACAGATACATTAAAAAAGCAGGAACTGGTCTCAGTAGAAAGACGGGACTTTTCTCCCCAAGGTATCACATGCGTTGCTTCATGAAATTAGGGAAAAGACGCCAACATACACTTTTCTCAGTGAAACAGGGCAAAAAAAGACCAAATCATATATGGAAGACACCCTTGTTCACACATTCACCCCAACCTGATGGTGGATCACATCGGTAAGTTCCCAATACCTGAAAACTAATGTACCAAACCCATCCAGTTTCTAGCTATTACTTACGCTTGGGCAACTAGATTTTCCTTGAATTTGATCCTGTTTTTAATTCTTCAAGCCAAAATTGACTGTTTATTACATTCGCACTAAGCACACATGAGGACCTGACCTCTGCCTGGTTTGTAATCACTAATATATAACAAGGTTAATATGTAATTTGGCAGAGCACTAAGTACATCAGCCTTAGCAACCAGAATTTACAATGTCTCATGAGTGCCTTTTAAAGAAGTTATTATCTGAATCACTGTTGTATGCTGAATGACAAGTTTTGATTTTAATTTTTAATAAGAATTCCACTTAACAAATACCGCCTGTTCTAAATTGGCATATTGGAGTGGAATACAAAACAAGCTGCTTTTGTTTATGAAGAAACCCTAGGTGGCGTGAAACAGACACAGGAGGAATACATAGTTTTGATTAAAAGCAAAACTCAAGAAGCCACTCTTAGCATTGAACTCAACGCCCAAGACCAGGTCCCTGCAGTAGGTGGTGCTATTTTCTTACCGAATGTCCAAGCTCAAACGGCTCGGAAGAGTTTTCCGATCATTCAGTCTGCGGAACCATTCAGTCTGCGGAACCGTCTTGAAACCAGTTGCTAGTGGCCAGCACAGATGCTTATGGATTTCCCGGCTTCCAGCTCAGAAAACCCCACTGTGCGATGCGGGTTTCTGTCACAGCTTAGGAACTCTGTGTCAAATACATCCGTCGTGTGACAGCGATACCTGACTCTCAGGTGTCAGCAATGCACCAAAATAAGCATTCCCCAGGCTAGTCATTACCCTCAAAAATGACAGACATGTCAAGGAAGATTTAGCTTTAAAGTATCTACAAATGCACCTTTTCCTCAGGAAAATTTCATTTCACTTACATGAAACTTTGTCCTTAAACCCAAAGGACAAAAACTGCTGAAGAATCTGTCCCCACAATAACGGAGTTCAAATTATTAGCCAAGGTCAGGAGCATAGTTTAAACTTTTCACCAATGTCAGAAGGTACGAGTAGCGTCTAACCAAATTTTACTGTGATGTGGGAAGCTTTCCATGAGCCACATCCAGCTTGTTCTACTGACATCAGCAAAGTTTTACTGACTGATGTGAGTTGAGGCTTTAGTCTTCACCATGACCTACGCCCATAACTCCTCTCGTATGAACAGTCTGATGGACTGATTTTCCCCTCACTAATCCCCAAAGAACCCCAAACAAAAACCCAAGCCAAATCTAAATAAGGCTTTAATTCTAATACCTTGTTATGTTCAGTAAATGGTATTTCCCAGGATGCTGCCATCAACAGCTCCATGTTAAATGGAGGGGAGGAGGGGGAAAAACCGCAGGGTGAAATCCATCAACGGTTGCTCAGCATCTAGCGGAAAGGGGCAGACCCAATCCAGCTAAGGCCTGTGGCCAGTTTGCCCTCTAGTTTGCCCAAAGGCAACAAGATCTTGAAACAAAGCCCTGTATTGGTCTAGTAGGGTAAAGTCAGCTTTGCAGGTTAAAGAAAGTAAAACACTGGCCCAGAACGGTATACTCTAGAAGATCATGGCATCACAATAACTTTTTCTTATCTTTTTGATGTCAAACGGAAACAGAACCGCAGCTTTGCAGCAGCTTTCTCTGTGCTAGTTGCCCAAACAAGAATGGTTTGTGGCAGACACAGACAAGGATCTGATGTCAAAATAGAGGGATGCTGGGCAGAAGGCGCCCCTCTGTCTGGGCTGTCTCTCAGGATACAGCAGTGATGGGAAGATCTTATGAACCCCGGGTGTCCCTGCACAGCTGGCCATGGCTGCTCCACCATCTACTGCCTGGCAAGACTCTGCTGTCTCCAAGCTGCTCTACTTAGCAAACCTCACCCCCGCTCACAGCAGTACACAATGCAGTTCAGTGGAAACTTGGTATTATTTCAGCAGCGGTAACTCCCCTGGCTCACTTGAGACACTTCCCAACCCCGTGAGCAGCAGATTTCTGTCTGAGTGCCACTACTTGAGCTAAGTCTCTTAGTTCTTTCTTACGTAAAGTGAGTTCTGCAAACTCACCTTTGCTCTTTTGTAGTACAAAATAGGAAGCACAGAAGCCTTCTCAGCAACAAAGCACCGTAAGGAGGAGAAGATTTAAGAAGAAACAAGCCAAGGAAAAATATGTACAACAGAGCTACATGCAAGGAATACACTGCGACCTTCTGGATACTCTGAGGCCAGATTTTAATGGCAATCTCTGTTCCCCTTCAAGGGATCACCGTATGCGGCTGCCAGCCCGATGAGGAATTTTCAAGACCAAGTTCTGCATGACCGAGCTCTTTTGAATCGCAATAGGTAGGCACAGCATCACTGTTAGTATCGGTCGCTTCTACTGTGTAGCGAGCTTCTTCTTGCTTCTACTGCTTTGGAGCGGCAGCCATGAGCTGGGCAGAAAGGTACAAGACAAAGAGAACATCTCATTGTTTGTACTGATGTAGAGCCTAACTTGGAAGGTACAGGCGGTTAAATGGAAAAGCTACAGAGTTACCGGTCTCCTCAGCCAGTGTGGTGAATATGCAAGTCATTGTTCACCTGCTGCTCTCCCCTCACTCGAATTAAACCCAGAACAGCAGCTCCATGGAAAGCTTGTGTCTCTTCCCCAGCCCCCTGCACAAGCTACGGGAGTCTCCAGGGTAGGGAGAGGGGAAGGACCATCTTTCCAGGCCTAAAGCAGAAAACCCCTACTCGATCACACCCGTGGCTGTCACCCAGACACCACATTGGGTCTGCCACCACCCACTGCACGGGCTGTCGGAGATGCTCACAGCAGAAGCCTGGCTTGTGGCACTGCAGCCACAGCACTTGTCAGTCTGCAGAGGCTTCCTCACCTCCCTGCAGCACCCACAGCCGTATGGATTGCCTGTTACTGGCACTGGAAATGCATTTTAAGAAATCTGTGGAGACTGACATCACCGGCATGAAAATATTCATGTTACAAGGGGCATTTCCAGCCATGAGTAAGCTGGAACGAGTCCGCGAACTTGTGGTGAGTTTACCTTTATAGAGGATGCACTGACATTTTTATGGACTGCCAAATCTGTCCCACGGGAGAAAAAGGATGCAATAACAAGGACTATTTAGTTATACAGTCATCATTAGCCATCATTTAAATGAGATATTAAAAGGGTGCCCTCGTGCCACGGCACAGTTAAGAATGTATTGGTGTTTCCATTGTAAAACTTTGTTTTCAAGGGTTCACAGCCCAGCTATGAAAGTTCACTCAGAGCTAGAAATGGCGACAAGTTCCACAACAGGAACACAAATTTGGAAGCCAGATTTCTTCATTTCTCTCACCTTTGCTCTTACTGGATTGCTGCTTCCCCCTTACCAATTTAAGTATTTTGTGAAAAAATAATACAGGATCCAGTTCTCTCTTTTTAAGGAGCACAGGACTGGGTGCTAAACTGGTTTTATCTTTTTTTTTTTTTTTTAGCAAAGCAGATAAGGTCGTAACACTTAGTAACTTGATATAAAACAGTAAAAACTACAACTGATTAAAGCTATCAGCTACGTAAAGATCTTCAAGAAGCAGCCATGGTGCATGCTCAGGATCTAACTTACATGTGGACTTTATGACATGGAAACCACAAATACGCACATTGCACATCATGAATGAGCTGCACAGTGGGCAAATGATATCTCTCCTATATAATTTAAGCAGAAAGACCACATCAGGTCTGAAAACTAAACACAATTATCGAACTCGAAACTAGCATAAGCGAAGCAAGTAAGGAGGTTGAACGAATAAAGTACACAAATCTGGGCAGGGGAACACAAAAAGCCGACTCTACTCCTCAGAGTCACCACTAATTCCCATTCAGCTGGTGGCAGCAGGTCAGCCATATGAAAATCAAATTGTGCTCAGTCTGTCAGGGGCCAAAACTCCACAGGTGTGAAGTGACCATCTCTAGAAACCACGACCAACAGGGGACTGGGAGCACAGGACATCCACATGCACAACAGCACAGAGAGACGGGTGGTAACAGCAGTCAGAAAATGCAACTTCTAGGTCTGGTCCCGAGAGGCCAAACCTACAGATTCTGCCCATTTGCCTCAGAGGTTTGCAGATTTGGGCCCAGCCTGCCCAAATCATAGCTTACCAGTTTTCAAGTTCCTTCTGCCTAGAAACCACCAGAATGCTGCTGCGTGCATTTTACATATTGGGGTACAGACAACCCCCCCCACACCTCTCAAAACCCCCACCTACCAAAAAAACCCCACACTCTCACCATCTCCTGCCTGAATGTTTTTAAATCTCTCGTTACAAAAGACCCCTAATGTTCCTAGAGCTCAAAGACGCTCGGATTTGGCCGGTACTGGTTTTTACAGGCTGACAGCAGCCGAGGACTTGCTGGTTTCCCTGTGCAGTACTTGGTTTCCCCTGTTTGCGTGGGCATTCCACACCACAACAAAGGAAAGAAAGGCGTTTTGAAAAGGAGGAGAACATAGTTCTTAAACCACAAGAATTGCCCTAGGGGCAGGTGTAATACCTAAAATTACCTGAAATTCGGTCAATAAAAAAGAGTTTAAAGTAATTTCTGACTGTATATCTTTACTATAACATCATTAGAGGGACCCTCCAATAAAGTCAAATTTTAAAAATGACTCATTTGCAAGACATGTTCCTTTAGCAATGCTATGATTAAAAGTGCTTTCAAAAGCAAACTGAAAGCCTTGTGTTTGAGGCTTTTATCTTTCTGCTCTCTTTTATTTATTCTGCACTGTATCTTTCCTCCAGATCCTGAGTCTCAGAAGCTGCAGATGAGCACACCTCTGTGGGAAGCATTGAAGGTGAGCAGATTTCTATCAGCTAGAGGTCTGGTCATCCAGTGGTTTCACTAACTGGCAGGAGAAAAGAACAGTAGTGCGCAGAAACTGATGCACAGACCCAGCCATACTTTAAAACTACATTTTCCAGAACCATCAGGCTGTTTGGCTCTAACTCACATCTTGCCTGACCTTCTTCCCAGCTGTCCTTTTAGAGGCACAAGGGATGGAAAACCACTTGCTGATGTGGTACCTGCAGGTGAAGAACCCGAAAAGGCTGTCTTGGGTTTTTCACCAGAGCAGAGCTCGCTGTGAGGCCCGGCCTAAGCAAGACAAGGGCTGCTGGTGTCACCCCAGACACATCCCACAGCAACAACATGGCTGCCACAGAAACCACGGGCTGAACGTCCTTTGACTCGAATACAGAGAAATAAATTAGAGCAGTGAAGTCAATGAGAGAGAGCGGTGCTGGAATGTAACCAGCTCTATTGTGAATGATGTACATCCTTACTTTACTTGTAATGGGCTTGGGGCATGGGGGTTTCTTTCAGCTTTGTCACGGGCATCAAAGGTTCATTTTTGAGTGACTCAAACGGAGCAATTATGTTTTGAGATAATTTAGCAAGATTAATGGAAAACAACTTTTCCTGAGTAGAAGATCACATGAACATTCTACAAAATCAAAGGCCAAACCCCCAGCCCAAACAAGAAACCACAAATAACCCAGCCTAGTCATGAAATCTGGTGCAGGAGAGATTTCAGAGCAGCATAGGATGGACACCTCAGAGGTGCCCAGGCAGGGCTGAAGCTCTCACCCTATCCCCTCAGAGAAGTGAGCCACAGAAAGAGAAACTTGCATTTAAGAGTTGTTAGGATACTACTTTTGATTAATCATGTCTCAGTTTGTTCTTGTCAGTCAATTGCACGACTGCAGCTCCCAAATGCAACACCATTTTTCATGGACTAGAAACAGGGACGAGTTTCAATAAATCCTACCAGATCTTGGTCTCATCACACAATGCTCTGTCTTACAGGGCCTCAAAAGTTTGCCTAGCGGCTTACCTGGGAGATCTGGGAAACACCTTTCCTGGGTGCTGTGGAAAAGTCAGAAGCCCTCCTGGGGAAAAGCGAGGACAAGAAGGTTTCACAGCCACATTTGAGAGCTGTGTTTCAGAAAAGAAACAGTTTCTCTCCTGTTAAACTGCAAAACATATGGTTAAACTGCAAATGAAATCACAAAGGATTTCCTTCAAGACCTCTTGCTGTAGATGTGGGAGAAATGGGCAGATTCTCGGGGAAGTTCTGCTCATCGCAGACAAAATGCCATCTCTTTGAAGGGGCTGGCAGTGGGGATGGTAAACTGGGCTGGAGGAGCGCTGGCAACATAATTCATTAATTTAACTGAGGTAGCCACATTAAGGATGAAGCCGGTGGCAGACTGAAATTTGTTGCCAAAGAGTGCAAGAGTCAGCGTAGAGGATCTGGAAAGAATCTACCTCGGAAAGGAAACCCTGGATGTGCCATGTCCATTGCAGGGCTCGCCAGGCAGCGGGCGCAAGGAAAAAGTCAGAAACCAGAAAAAGCCTTTTCACTCCCCCCACTGCCCCAAGGGACATTTGGGGTTCTAAGGGTTTTCCGGAAATGCGCTTTTCTGCCATCAATAACGATTCCAAATGAGCTGCTGCTGCCTATGGCGAGAGAAAGACAACAGCTAATTGGTCAAATATTTTGCATAGATACTTATAAAAGCGTCAAAAAAAACTTATAACCACTTCCAATTTATTGCTTTGGCACTTGAACTGTGGAAGTACTGGAGGAGGAGGAAAGGGATTAGTGAATAGTGTGTTTATGGGACTGCTGCCACCCGATGTCAAGTGAGAGTATAAATATAATCAGAAAGACCACAGAGATGGGATTTCAACCAAAGGCCTTCTAGGTTTAGAACAATAAATATCTTTAATCAGCTATGCTTAAAGGCACAAAAATCACTCTGCCGGGATTATACCCCCCTCCCCTTTTTTCAGGATTATACTTTCCCCTCTCTCAGTGACGGAACTGCTTATCTCAGAACAAAGCAACAGACATTAGACTTTATACTGCAAAATATGGCCACATTAGAAAGACAAGAGAGTTCCTCTGTAGGAGCAGCAAGTGGTGAGTCCCAGCTCTCCAGCCTTCGAACCCAGGGTATTTATGCCTCTACCCTCTAATGCTTGACTTGTTACTGCAAGTATTTCTGTTCACATCTGACGGAGAGCATTTGTAAGGTCAATCCTAAAACACCAAAGCCATTCAGTTATTCATGGTATTTGATCTCTGTGCAAAGCTATCCTATAATAGACAGTGTCACCTTTGAAGAATCAGAAGTAACGACTCACAAAGAAACCTAAAGAGAGTCTGGCACCCAGTGCTCAGTTTTCTGGGAGAGGAAGAAATCGATGCAGGTCACTGAAACTCCCAGACAAGACCCAGCTTTACCCAGAGGTGCTTGTCTGTGAATCAGACGCCAGGTCAACCTACCTGTGCAATGAAAAGTAAGAGACTTGCAAATCGGGCTGCTACAGATGGCATGACAGTTGTCAGGCAAACAGCAAGTTTTTGGGATGCAGTGGATTTGCGAAGCACATCCCAGCAAGGGTCATGTTTGGGCTCTGACACTTCTATTTAGTCCTTCCAGAGGGCAGACGCACAAAAAGCAGAACAGTGGCGTCGGGGGGATGCAGTGCCAGGACAGTGCCACCTTCCCTTTCTGCTGGGACACCGTTCTTTTGAGTCGCTGCCATGTCGAATACACATCTCCCCCTTTATGAAAAATGACTTTACATTTTCATAAATATACCTGCGCATGCCAGTCTGTAATTACGGAGAGGTCTAAGTGCCATTGCCAAAGACGCTGAGATGCAGCATTTGCCATGCACAAATTATGCTCCAACTAAAGTCATTTGCCACAGCTTCAATTAAAGTAATTTGCTACTGCCCCTAATTGCCGGTACTGTCACCAAAGTCTCAAAACGAGTCCTCGGTGGCCAGTCTAAAGGATCGTCAAGCCATGTTTCTGCTCTATCGCATGCAAATCAGCCCTTGGTTTCAACAGGAGCTACACATGCAAAACGCGGATAAAAGGAGACTCCAGAGAGGATGTGTTAATTACTCCACTTCCCTCATATGGTGCTCAGACACCATACAACAGAGATGCCGCGTACAGAGTTGAAGAGATGAACTAGTAATTAAAATATGGGAGACAATGTAAACATTATATGCTAAAACACGCTGCAGGAAGCGTTACTTTTCTAACCCTCTTCTCCTCCCCCTCCCCGCACCGGTTCCCGGGCACACGAACAGCCGCGGCTGCCGCCGGCACCCTCCTCGGAGGGACGAACCTTCATTTTCGCAGAACTGAAGCCCGTTTCCCTGCACAGCCCCAGCCGAGAAGGAGCTGCGCCGGCGGCCGGGCTCAGCCCACCTCTCCCGGCCCGCGGCCCTCCCCCGGCTGCGGTCCCTTCCCGGGGCCGGTGCCCGCACTCACCTGCCGGCAGCGGGCGGAGGCCGCGCACCGTGTTGCCCCGCCGGAGCTGCCCGGGCGGCTCCCGCCGCCGCGCCGCCGCCGTCCCGCCGTTGTACTGGTCGTAGAGCCGCAGCATGTGC
>JAHREE010000288.1:1149746-1360826 GCA_033628505.1 Tringa tobata | reverse complement strand
AAAAAAAAAAAAAAGGGGGGGGGAGAGAAAACGCGGGGTGGAGGAGAGCGGCCGCCCGTCCCGGCGCTGGCGGCTCCTGTCCCCCCGGCAGGTCGGGCTTGGCCACAGGCGGCGGCGCTAGCCCCGGCGCAGCTGATGCCGGCTCCGGCGGGACTCTGTGCGGGGTGCGTGCCGGGCGGGTGTGCGTGAGTGTGCGCCCCGCGTCTGTGTGTGCCCTGTGTGCGCGTGTACCGTGCGGGTGTGTCTGTGTGCCGTGCGGGTGTGTGTGCGTGTCCTCTGTGTGTGCGCGTGCCGTGCGGGTGTGTGTGAGTGAGCGCGCCCTGTGTGTGCGTGTGCCGTGCGGGTGTGTGTGAGTGCGATCCCGACGCCCGGGCTGGTCTCCGCAGCCGATCGCACCGCCCTCCCGCCCGGCCCCGGCTGCGAGCAGGAGGGAGGCAAAGCCAGGAGAAACCACCCGAAGGGAAGCAAACACACACTCACAGACACACACACACACACACACACACACACAGGCAGAGGGAGACCTGGCTCTGGAAATGCAATCACCGGCACTGACTGCGTCCCCGAGGGCAGCTGGGGAGCGGGGTGGTGGGATGTTCCCCTTCCCACTGCCACCCAGCCAAAGGCAGTAAAGTAACGGGATGGCAATAAAACAAAAATCACAAGTCAAACCACACTCAGCCCTCTCCCCTGAAAAATCGCATGGCCCGGCTGGACTCGGAGCACAGCCCGTGGCGGGCAGGTGAAGGGATGCTCATGGGGCTGTGCTGGGGTTCATCCCACCTCAGTGGCACTCTGCTCTCTCCTGTCACCCTCCAACCTGGCCAGGGCTGGCAGCGGTGTCCCCAGCAGCCTAAGCCCCTGGGACAGGACACGAACCATGCCCTGGTGAAAGGAGAAGCGCCTTCAAGCACATAATGACTCTCTTGTGAGCTTCATGAGGGCAAGCAGGGAAATCCCACACGTCTGCGCTCTCCCGCTACAGCTGGGCACGGGAAAGTGTTCTCTGCTCTGCTGAAAGCATTTCACACACCTGCTTTGCCTTTGCTGCTTTTCACCGCCAGAAGGACAGAAATGTCTCACCCCCCTCGCCAGTGCCACAGCATCAGACATGACCCCGTGGGATACATAACACTGTCCCCACCGAAATACACTTCGCAACACAAAAGGTGCCTTACCTCATACATCTGGGGAGGAAACACAGGAGGTGGAAGAGAAGCCTCTTTGCATTCTCATGGAGATCACAATAATGACTTTGGTTCTAACCTGAAGAAAGGAAATAAGAAAATTACCTTACAAGTAGCATATAGGGCTTAGCACACATTATTTGCAATGTGGGGCACTCATGTTTTCAACGGGATACAGAAAGTGTATCATTATTGAGCACTAAATATAACACTAAAATACATCATGTATCAGAGGGTGAACTTGCCTTTCAAATTCCACTGAATTTGGGATCGGTAACAGACACTGTTTTGCAGTTTTAAAGGGCCCATCTGTAACAACAAGAGGCGAGTGCCTACTGGCAGGCAGGAGGGAAAGAGAAAATTTTCAAAAGCAGAGTAACGATTTTTATATGCTTCCATATTTGAGTGCTCAAACACAACCCATGGCAGTGTCTCATTTTCAGACAGTTTTGAGGCATTGAATTTGCCAAATACATCTAAAGATATTATCCATATATGTACAAACACACACAATTTAAGTATTAATTGCCAATAGTAAGATTAATTATACCTTTCACTTCTCTATGTAAGAAACTTACGTTAGTGCAATATAAAAACAGTACAAGCGAACACACATAATTAAAACATTAAGGTGTTATGAAATTTTTCGATGCAAATAATAAAACCAATGCAGATCTCTGTAGAAAGATAATAAGAGGATTCGAACTGAGAGCTAAAAAATTCATCACAAGCAGCAATCTCTGGCCTATATCCATGGCAGAACTGTCAATCCCAAAGAAGAATCCTTAGGCAACTGAAATATTGGAATTGCCATTTCAACTTCAGTCATGTTATTTTCTACTGGTGAGAGAGATGTTTTTTATAAAACAAAACCAACACCACACCACAACTCTTTAAATAAAACAAGCATAACTGAATCCTCTTTTAAACCTACAGCACCAAATAACTGGCCATAAGAATGTGATGTTTTACGTATCCAATACATCTTCCAAATTGCAGCCTGACTCCTGAGATTGGGCCACTGTAAATCAAGAACAACTTCAGTACAAAAACCCCAAAAACTCAGAGACAGCATGTATCTAACACCATACACAAGCAAAGGAGCATTAGACAAGAACTGACTTAAGTTCAGCATGGAAGCTCAAGCACCCTATTGCTGAACTTTTATTTAAAATCTTTTAAGTGCTAGCAGAAAGCTCTGTTTATGCAAAATTAATTCAGAATTTGGCTTCCAGAGCCTTGCCCCACCACTTGACTGTGGTTGCTTAAGTGAAGTGTCTAAAATAGAAAGTTAGCCCTATACAGTCCTATTGCAGCCAGCAAGGAGAAAGAGAGGACGCTTGGTGTGAGGCAGAAAAGTGACTTCTCAGAGCATTAGGTGCCTTCTCTGAATGCCTCTTTTTAGACAGCTGTTGCAGGTTTTTGAGAGCGCTGCAGAACAGCACGTGGGGTTTGAAATACCCTTTGCTGTACAGATCATCCCTGTGACATGGTGGGACGTTCACTACACGCAGTCCTGTTGCTCCCAAAGTTAAAAAATATCCCTAGCTCAAACTGGGCATGAGATTTTTAAATGCCAGAGCACTGTGACCGCACAAACCAAACGAAACCAGTACACATTAGGAGTTACTCCTCATTAGTAAATAACGGCCAGCAAACTCTCAGACCTGACTTCAGAGATAACAGCGCTTTTCCACTTCTCCATTCTTTCTTTTCCATTTCTTGCATGGAAGTGCTGCAAATCGCTAGCAAGTTCAGCATTGTTCAGAGAACAAAACTTTGACCGTGTGCCAGAGAGCTTACAGTTTAATCCCACCGGTTCCAGAAGAGTCAAGCCGATTTCCAAGCGAAGAAAGAGGCCCCCTGCAGCCGTCGATGTACCTGTATTGGTAGCACCTGCAACGGCAAAGCTGCATTCCTGGCCTTGGGAGAGGGGCATGGAGCTTCCACTATAAATACCGCGGAGGTAGAGGCACTCACAGCCTCACCCTCAAAACAAGGGTTCCGACTGAACCTTTTTAACTGCAAGGATCAGTGAGTGCCACTGAAACCACCCCTTCCTCTTACAGATGCAGTATTTCCAACCAGGAGGCACACTCTGCTTTTTGGCTTTTGGCTAAAGAATCCGAAATATCAAATTCAATGGGTTATTTAGATAATGGCCAGACTCCAGCTGCTTCTACAACCCTATAATAATGTGTTTGCAAATAGCATTTATGGGACAGGAAGGGAAGTGGAAGGAAGTAATTCCCAAGTGGACGGGGACAGCTACGTAGCAGTAAGAGGAGATGCTCATCCAGCGCAGATTGACTGAACACCCCAGTGAAAGGACCGTGACACCAGTACTGCCACACACAGGTGAATTATGCTGCTGCCTGACAAATCTCAGTGGGAAAAAGAGGGAAAAGTACCCGGAACCAGATAAAATAGATGAATGAGACTAAGAATGAGACATTGACTTCCATTTAATCTTTCTCTGAATTCTCCATTAAAGAGTGACAGCTCAATGACTTGTTATCACTGCACTTTTTTGGGTGGGGATACCCAAATACACATGACCTCGCTTTGCATCCTTCAGTGACAGACCGCTCCTATCTTGCGGCAAGACAGGCCCCAAGTCAGGGTTAGCTTGTTGGGGGCTCTGGTAGGAGGGAGGGGGGCTATAACCTTTACCACTTCCCGCATCCATCCCCGAGCAGGATGCAGGCAGCAGGCACCTTTAGGTACCTCCCAAAGCAGACAGGAGCTCCCCTCCCTGCAGGTCATCCTCCAATTCTTCACATTGCTGTCAAGGGGCAACAAGGGGCAGATGACACTGAAGAATCTGCCCTTGTTCTGGTCTTCAGTGACTGCACAGCAGATGAAATATTCCTGTCCCCATGAAACCCAGCAGGATGGTTTAACACTCGTATCAGTATGAGCAGAGTCCAAGCTTGCAATTCCATCCTGCTTCCTCATGCATGCTAAAATTACTCCATAATTCCACTAATAATAAGTATCAGGCTTACCATGCAGCACTTCTGCAATGTACTACACAAAACCAGAACTTACCTGGAACTGAAAGGACTATCACTCATTTGGGGATGGTTTAATCTTCATGACCCCTCTTTTCTGAAAGCTTTCTGCTGCAGCTGACCAACAAGACACCAGCTAATCCCAGCTGTCACGGTCATTTTGCTGGAATGGCTGGCTCAGAACTGGGAACTCTCCCAGTATTACTGAGAAAGCTTTACTGGTTCTGGCAGGACAATGCACACCCAGTAAGTGTGCTACAGACACAAGCTTGGACAGTGAAGCTGCACTGAAAGGACCCAGCCTACTTCCACACGCTCAGCTCTCACCATTCCCTGTAAGTGACTGTGAAACGTGCAGTCTACCAGTCTTGATCTAGTAAGTGAACCAAGTTTTGGCAGGAAAAAGTTGTGTTTAATTGAAACTAAGCAGCTCAAAATCCATGAGGGTGAAGCACATACTAAATGTAAGCTCACCACTCTGCAGAAAATATTCCTGCACGCGGGAAATACACAAATACCACCAGTTTTCAGTGCAAGTCAAGACACTACTAAAGCAGAGGAAGTTTTTTTCCCAGAGCTCCTCTGGACTACTACAGCAGAAGAGCAAGGAGTCAGTGGACCTCCTGCTGTCAACCACTTTAGGTACTTCTGGAATTCAAACAGAGGATCAGCACAAGCACCCGCTATTATTAATGGTGCATCTTTGTGGAGATTTAAGCTTTAGGTGTCTCTTTTCCAGCTGGGTGTCCACAATGCCCTTCTCGTCAATGCAGGGAGAAGGATCTAAAGATCTTTTCACCTCACTCAACAGTAGGCTTTCAGTCAGCCAGCTTGCTGTCCCTGCAACTGCAAAGATGCTCTCGGAGTTGCACCACTGTGACTTCCAGCTTCAAAGGTTGGAAAAATGTTCCTGAGTTAGATCATGAGCCCCCAGGATGATTCTGAAGCCTTCCTCTTCAGGAGCAGCCAGGTGAATTCAGGGAAAAGAGGCTCTAGGAATTAATGCCCACTTTTGAAAATACATATCTTTGCACACAAACAGCAGTCTCTGCATCTGAAAGAAGTATTTGAATTTGCTGATTATGGCAAGAAAAATCTTTCATCAATTGATGAATATTCATCACTACTATTCAAGCTTAATGGCCTTTGATGAGTTGGCAGAAGCAACTCTGCTATCCTGTCAGCCATGGCTTCTTTTCTTTCTTTCTTTCTTTCTTGCTAAAATATGGATATATTAAAGCACTGGGAAGTAGGCAAGAGGATCTGGCAAAGTGAGAAAATGGTTTCATTTAAAATGAAGTATTTTGGTTGAAATAAATTGTGGTTGGTTAGTTTGGATTCTGACTATGTCCCCATCTGAAATTCTCCACCAGCATCTTTTCAGCTCAGTTTCTTTAACATTTTACAAACGGCAATGAGGGCTATGGAAAGAACCTGTGGTTTCGTTTCCAGTAGATATTTTGACACTGGCGCTACTTCCAGAATGGAAATGTAGTTCTGCAGTTTTTCTTAATATACTTTGTGGCCTGAGTCCTGCTCCAAGTGAAGCTTTAGCCTGGCTGCACTGATTGGCCAAGTTTCATAGGGCCAACATACTTAATAATACAATGAAGCCAGCATTTACTGATACATTTTACTACTGCACTCTGTTCTATGACAAAATTAATATTAATTTTGATTTCATTTGCTTCCAGTTTAGTTATTGGTTAAAAAAGGAAAAATTTAAACATCTTTCAAAAAGCAAGTGGTGATCTCCTTGAAAGAGGTTCTTCTAGCTCTGTTTTGGAAAGAAGGAAGAAACAGGATGGCCATGGTGCTGCTCTGACATTTTAGTCTTTTCTACCAAAATGGCCAAATGAAAAGGTCAGATCTGAATCTCTTCCCAGAATAACATGAAGTCCAGACTCAGTTTCACCCAATACGACCTCAGTCTACACAACAGATGACTGAGTATCAGAAACTAATCACTGTCACCCATCAGTGCAGAGCAGCTCCCTGACAGCTAAACTGTGCCCTTGCGTAGGAAAGACAAGGACTGTGGGGCACAGGATGAAAAAAGTCTCCTCCACAGATCCGTTGGCGTTATACGGTGAAGAGGAGATGCGCACCAACAGCTGAGTGCCAGACAGTCTCACTTCAGTCTCTGGGAAATCATGGACCATGTCCTCTTGGGACACATTTCTGGGCATGTGAGGGAGAAGAAAGTGACTGGGAACAGTCAGCATGGATTTGCCAAGGGCAAATTATGTCTGACCCACTTGATAGCTTTCTGCGACAAATTTAGGGGTTGAGACCTTTAAGATACTTATTCGCTAATCAAACTAGTATTGCTACACTGATTTAAGCAGTAATTATTTTCCTCATGTAAGCTTTTGACCTAGGAAGTGCAAAAACAGTTAATAACATTTCTTAAATTTAACATCTCAGCTTTTCAGCTGTCAGCAGAGCTGATCCCAATTATGCCTGAAGAGAAACTCAGGGGAAGAAAACACCTGAACTTGTCCTAGAACATGGGTCCATCTGGTGACAGCTGATGTGCACCCTGATTGGATTTTTGAGTCTTCTATTGATAAAGGCAAAACAAGTCATTCAGAAGGCTAAGAAGGGTTAAAGAATGTGTTGAGCCCTAATGTTGATGCAACAGCAGTAAAAATGATTTGTGCAGAATGAGATCTAGTCTGAACTTGGTGCAGAAACACTCTACATATTTTGCATTTTTAATGGAGATGACTAAATGCCATGTTAATTTCTTATTTTTCCACCCTCCCCCTTTTTTCTGTCTTAGTTTGCCAAACATAGCAGCTCAATGGCATAATCATCAAAGCAAGTGCAGAATAAAAGTTTACCTACCTTTCCCGTGTTTATAAAAACAAGGCAAACATTTCAGTATGATATACTGACACACTCCACATCTCAAACCACTGTTCAACTTCCTAAATCACTTCTTTGGAATATCCATATATAAACTCGTCTGCCTTTCTGCACAGCATACAAATCATTTTGGTACAAATCAGGTCTTACTCAGTCTAGAGGGCAGGTCTCTACACAAAACAGCTGCAGGGGCACGAACAGCTACAAAACATGCAGACAGACAAAAAGAATAACCATCACCACATGTGACAAATTCTGAGTACACACTGGTGTGATTATGGAGTGTCTCTATCCCATCCAGTACAGTCACTCTAGATTTCCATCTGTGGAGCTGAGATAATAATTTGGACTGCTACAGATAATCTGTTTTGGGTGTTTTTTTTTTTTCTTCCTGGCTCCTCCTTCTATTAAGAAATAGGAAAAACGCAAAGAGGTAAAATAATGCTGATTTAGAAGCAGGCACCAAACTCTGGCTGGTGTGCGCATGTGCTCTTGTGCATGTGTACAGATGCACTTGCTGGCAGATACTTGAGGCAAAATCAAATAGGAAGTAACTGAAATTCTGGCTACGCATTAGCCCAACTGTCTCTCTCCCCTTCAGTAATACAAAAGTTACTTGCCTTACAGTCAGGCAGGACTGGACTTTCTAAGGTGAGCACCCACCTATACTCAATTCTACCATGGTACTAGAGAACAAGAGGGTCAGTTAGTGCTTCCCATTCTTGCCTGCGTGGGTAAGGATCTGACAATCCACAAACATCATCCTTCTGAGCCTCAGCCAGCGCAGTTCCAGCTGGGTCTGCAGATACCGCTCCCTCCTTGCTGAGCCCCAGCAGCTCCATCCCAACCCACCAAAGAGTCTCCAGTTTGTGAAGCAACCTACTCCTTTTATTCCTTAGCCCCCAGCACACAGTAGACTTCAATCTTAATTAAGTTTATTTAAATGATGAGCAACTCCTGTGCCATTGCCAGGGCTGGCCTCACCATGCTCCAGCAGCCCCTTGATTCAAAAGTGCTATTTAAAACCTCCATCAAAAACTTCCAGGTTTGTGCTTTTTCCAAGCTTGCCATGTACTGCACATACCTGGTAACTTCACAGTTATTTGTTCCCTCCACACAAGCATTCGGAAGTCCTGGGGAAGAGGAAACCACAAATACTCCTTCTGGGGGAAATGAAATAATTACATATTTGCATAACAAAGTGATATTAGCAAAATCTGTTCTGCATGTGAAGGCCAATCCCACGCTTACGCTTATTAGTAGCTTGGCTTTCAGGAATTTACTTACAAAAGCACTCTCTGCTGCTGTGGCTCTTACGTCCATCTCTCCTCGCTGCCATCAGGTGAAACCCTCTCTGCAACTCCAGCAGCCTCTGCCCCATCTCCTCACCTCTCTCAGATGGGCTTCCCTGTATCCTGCACCAGCAGGTCTCCTGCCACCAGGTGTTTGGGTCAGTGACACCAGCTCTCTCCCAGCAGCATGTCTCCAGCCCCACAAAGTCACCCCTACTCTTACTAGACCCACAATCTCTGGTTAAGGTGTGTCCCATCCCCCAGAAAACATCGCTGCAAGGAAACCTTGTCTCTTCTCAAGGGGTTTGGTCTGGTGACATGACACTGTCAGCAGGATCCTCCATGGTCAGCTCTGAACGACTCACTTATCCAAAGCCACATCCCCTACATCCCTCATAGACACACATTCCCATGTACGAGACCATGAAGTTCACAACCAGTGCAGAAGAACACCAAACAGCTGTGTGCAAGAACACCAGCGCTGTGTGCAATCGCACTAGACCAATTGTAATGGCTTGGGGAACAAAGCGGCACTTGCTCTTTGAACCTCCTTGCTCTTGGTCTTAAGAGATGTGCACAGAAAACAGCCTTTCACTAGGTGAGAAACCTGTACCTCTCTGTACAGCCATTACATATATATACACACATATATATGCTTGCCTTTTTACGCTGGCTGGAGTGGGTGTTTGCTCAGGTGGCGGCATCAGCTTCCCTCTGGAGGTGCCTTCCCAGTGTAATTCCTTCTCTAGGGCCCAGAGATCACATGTTTCCCTCATCACGGAGAACTTCTGCTGTGGGATCTGTAATAACTCCGCTTGGAGTTCAGCTGAAATAAAACATGCCTCAAGCGAACAATAGCCAAATAACAAGAGTGATGTTTTTTCTTCTTGTAAAGAGTGTGTACTGCACACAGGGCTAATCTGCACGGCTTCGGTACATTTCAGCACCTGTGTTTTTATTTTCTTTGCAGTGGGAATGGTGGCTTGGCCTGCACTGCTTGTCCCTGCCTGCCGTGCAGAGAATCGCCCAAAGGTTTTATTCATTTTTAATCTGATTTCTTTTCTGTATGCAGGGAGTTGAAGTTAATGGAGGATTTTCCCCTACAACGTCTTTTGCTGATGGCCAAAAGGAGAACATCTAATGACCCAGTTGTATGCTGCTTGGAGATCTTCTTGCTCTTTACATGAGACAGGGGTCAGCTACTGAGGTGGTGCTGCTGTCCCCCTTTTTCCTTCTTTCAGCTTTGAAGATGCAGCTCGATTGGCAAGGCTGCTGCTGGAACCACAAACCCAGAGCTCATGAAGTGCTGCTGTGTTTCCTGAGCTGCTACCTTACTCTACAACTACCAAATTCAGAAGTAGGGCTTTTCTATTGCCATTGCTTGGGTTCCTCAGACAGCTGGCCTTCCACAAAACCACTTTTGGTCAGAAAACGTGAAGCTGATGATGCCTCTACTTAAAAATCACACTGAGTCCACCGGAATGTCATTTCACATAACATGAAAAGTTTCTAACTACGTCAAAGCATCCTGCTGTGGCAGTTGAAGAACAAAAAACTTCAGATTTTGGTGTAAAATTACTTTTCTTTTCAAAGCATTGTATCTTGCACTAAATAATAACTCTTCTGTGATTCTGCTTGTGGCTCAGGATGGAGCTGTTCACCACCACTCTCGTGCTACTTTTCAGTTTCACTCTATTATCCAAAAACATCAACACCACCACCACCACTTCCGAACGTTGTTGCAAGACCAAAGATCCAGACTGCACATAAAAAGAATAAAACTATGATTTTGGCAGGGGAGGTAAAGAAATGTAAAAGAATCCAAAACACACACAGGCTAATAAAATCTAGACCGTAACTCCTGTACACAGTTTAGACATGCTTGGAAAAAACCGCACAACCCCCTGAACTGGTATAAAATGTAGTGTTGTGGGGATCCTTTGCAAGGATGCACTTTCCCATCAATGCCTGAAATCAGTTATTTTATGGCAGTGAGCAAACTCTGTACCAGCAGCCAGTAAATATCATGATCAGCGACGACACCAGAATAGAATGGAGAGATTTCCGCTCACCGTATGTTTACAGCAGGCAATAATTTAAGGCTGGACAGTTTGTATTTGTTTCTGCTAAAGAGTCACAGAGCATAAGAACACATACAGGAGGCTTTCATGTGGTTATCAGTCCTTGGGAAGCCCCTCTCGTGGTTACATTTTGCATGTCCACTTCACCATGTGTCTACACAGGGCTGAGCAGCGACAAGATGCTGGAAAAACCACCACTGACATTTTAGGGAAATGGAGTGTAGCAGCACTTAGTTGCTTTTAGGGACTATCCTGTTTGTCTAAGAAAATTAACCTTTCCTTTAAAATGCAAGCCAGATTACAGGAGTGTTTGGGGACAGATTTTCACTTACAGCAGAGGCTGGAATTTCTTCCCATTAGGATCGGCAAAGGACTACAGCATCTAACCCAGGAGCTTTCATTTATAACACTCTTGGGTCCTGGGTTTTGAATGTCAGAAGAGACAGAACACCGGGAGATTAGCTCATAGGCAAGGATGAATGGGAAGCAATCAAATGAGTTTGCTGACCAGCCAATGATTCTGAGAATCACTCTGTGAATACCATTCTTTCATTGCAGATACTACAGTTTACTTCTTGTTGCAAATGAGTTTTATCGCCAAAGTCAGAAATAGCATGAAATTACAATTCTATAGGAGGTCAGCACCAACTGCAAAAGATGATGCTTCCTACATCATTACAGCTTTTCATTTACCTACTTTTAGAGATACACAGTGCACTGGTGTTCTCACTGACCTGAAAACACATAAAGCCCAGTTAGATCCAAATTTAATTCCATTTTCTGTAGGATTCTCCTAGACTTCCTGCTCTTTTTTCAAATCAAGAGCATTCATTAATAAGATGAAAAAAAATTTGTGGAAATAAATTTCTAAGTTGAAAATTTACTTCTATTAAGTTCTATTTCATGCTACTTATTTATTATGATTCTAAGAGAATGTTCTCTAAGCTGCAGGGACCAACTTTCCAACTTAAGATTTTTTAACATTACTTTAAAGTTGAATTAGATTGAGAAAAAAAAATGACAATTCATTTGCCAAGAGCAATGAAAAATATAATTCATACCCTTCCCACCTACTGATCCTTCTACCACCCTTCATAATGAGGATTTCTCCTTCTCCAGTGCTCAAGAGAGGCAAAACCTAGTGTTTTCAAAACGGCTCAGGAGTTCTGACATTTTTTCTTGAAGAAAATACATCCCAAACGCTGAGCTGTACTATAAAGGTAATTTTGCTTTAATGCTACAAAAATGTTTGTAACTCAAAATCTAGCCCTTCCTTGAGCTGCCTCAAGACACAGGGGCAATAAAGCGAAGCTGAGTCAATGACAGAAGCCTGGTTTTCAGGTGAGATGCAAGGAATGATCAAAATCTTTATGTCTGGTAGAGCTAAATGAGGGAAACACCTAGAAGCGCCAAGGTCAGAAGCCTGCCCTAACAGTGCAAGGTCTTCCCTCTGGAGACGTAGTTTCCAACACACGTCCCTCTGCAAAATCAGAGTTCCTGCAGTCCTGAGCTTTTCTTCTTTCCATTAATTGCCCTGGGAAGAGGCGCCATTTGCCTTTGCCTGTTTGTTCTCCAAGCAGGCTTTTACCCCAGAATTTCCACCTGCTTTGCGGGTGGAAGGTCCCAGAGCAGGCAGGATCTCCTGCTGGCCCACATCTGCTGAGTCTACAGCAGGGGGCTCTGCCTGCCCGACCATGGAGGAGGCCATGGAGGCTCAGCGGAGGAAGGAGAGGAGGCCCAAAACCTTCCCCAGCCTCGCCATGTGCTGGGCACTTCTCTCCAACCTGGCTGCAGACCAGGGACCAGCAAACTAACCGTCAGTTCGCTGCAAAAACTTCAGGATGCTCTGGGATGAAGTGCTCTATGTAAAAGCAAGATGTTACAGTAAAAGATTTTACGATATTTTGGAAATGGCAGAACTTCATAACATTGAAAGTTTTATGGGAATGAAAACAAGGCTTCTAAGTCTCTCCCAAATTACTGCAGCTTTGAAGTACCAACTTTCACTTTGTAATTGTTGGAACACTCCTTCTCCTTGCAGTAAAAGGATTTTTAATGCGCCAACTGCTAAGACCGAGGCTCTTGGCCTTTTCCAAAGGGAACACGCTTGTGATGAGGCCGGCAGATAAACCTCACCCTATGGTAAGCCCAGCAGCACTGCTACCATCGTTTTTCTTGCCTGAGTTGCCTCACTTGTCCTTTTCACAAATTCACAGTATGGAGGCCAGGAAAGATCCTTAAAATCATTCAGTCCCTTAAAGAGCAAGGTTCAGAGAATTTTACCCAGGCACTTTCTGCCTTTGTTTCCTCTGCCTTCACCTCCACATCCTTTTTCTTTTCTCTGTAATTATTGCTTTTGTTTCCTGCTAGTTCTTCTGCTGCCTAGCTTTGTGCTGTTTCCCAGTTCTCTAGTAAGCAGACAGCGATGTTGGTGGTTATACCAGCTGGGTCATGTAAGTACGGGCAACTTCCCCAGGTGCCCTGGGAATGGAAGAGAGTCCCTTGGGCCATCGCGTTGCTGCCTGACTTTCTGGCAAGTTGCTACTGGAACAGCAGCAAGAGCAGGAATGGATGAAAAGTGGCCTTCAAGGAACCACTAATGTCATCAAAATGCTGCAGATTTCTTTACATTTACCAGTCTATTTGGTAAAACTTCTCTCTGCTACCTTGGTCCATATTACATGTGTTAGCTGCTCAAGAGAGGTCCAGGACTACCTGAAAAATTCTCCCAGGAAGAATTTAAAACATCCCATTGCTGGGAAAGTATAGGACAGTAGTTTCTTTTCTTTAATCCAGGAAAGAATGCAGCATCTCTGTCCCAGCCGCCCTCCTACCTTAGAAGCAGTGGGAAAAGTTGGGTCCAAACTTTGTCTTCCCTTTAGGTGCTTTTGCAATTCACCTACCATGGACTTCACAAACAAGGGGCCCAGATACATGGACTCTACAGCTAGTATGGGGTCTTCCTTCCACCTTACTTCCCTCAGGGAAACAAGGCACAAAACAACTCTAAATCAGTATAAAAATCCCCCTTCCTGGCCCTGAACACAAAGTAAAGATCTTTCAACTGTTTATTTTTCTTCCAGATGACTTTAAAATGGCTGAACCAATCACTGGGGGAAGAGCCACACAGATGGAACTTAGGTCCCTCTTCTGACGATGTGGTCATAGATAACAACGTGGAGATAGAGATCTGTTTCAATAGGCGTCCGCGTTGTGCTGTCTCCCGGGTGGGCCTGAAACAGAGAATATTATAGACACTCAGAAGAGAGAAAAGACATGGATTTTAATGCAATGAATTATCTTCTTCTTCCCTCGGAACATAAAGTTTGATAAATAAAACTAGCTCTGAGAGTGAGGATCTCTCAGTGAAGATTAATGTCCTGGCACCGGGCAGTTTGTTTCTCCTGCAATGCTTTTAGCAGATGCAAAGACAGTGATGGAGTCCTTTAAGCTAACTACAACTAGGAACGAGTGGACCATTGACCGGTCAAAGAAAAGGCCTGCTTGTGATGACCAGGCAGCTGGTACTAAGTCTGTTCAAGCTGAACCCCACCAGAGAGAACTCATGCTGATTTCAGTCTGGCCTACAGCAAGCACTTCTCAAAAGCTGTTCTCCGTCAGTGAGTGTTACAGAGACACCAAAGCCTGACAGATCCATGGTGATCACAGGCCTGTGCCCTGCAACCTGTAGGGGGACACAATGTACGCGCACAAATGCCTCGTAGTGTGACTCTTGGCACGCAAGGATCTTTCACATAGACACTGAAGAGCTGGTTATTTGTTACAGATGTTCTGCAGCTGCAGGAAGTTGGATTGGTGGCCCACTTTCAATGCAACCAAACACATTTTTAGGGATGCATTTTTGAATTTCTAACAAACCAATGCACTTATTTTGAAATGCATATAATTTGATATTTTGTACTGTTACTATTCATATGCGACCATCTTTCATGGGAAGCACATCAAAGAAACCATCATCCTAGATCAGTTCTGTAGAAACCCAAACAAATTATTGCCCAGCTCAGTTCATGTTGGTTTGGAGAGTAACTAAAGCCTGGGTGTGTTTTTCACATCCAATCTATAGTCCAAGGACTTCAGTTGTAAAGTTTAAAAAAGTGTGGTTGGCACCAGAGGAACATAGTTGGCTTCTTACAGAGGGAAGCTGTCTATAATGTTATAACCCATTCAGCCCTCAACATGGAAGATAAAATGCCCATGGCAATTTAATCAGTCCGGGTACGATTCAAGCATTTGCTTTGTTTGGATTCAGCTGCTATGTCAATAAATGGTAGAGACCAATCAACTTCAGCAATAATAGGATCAGAGCCATTTTTAGATGAAAACAAAGCAGACGTTTCTGCTGTCAATCATATATAAGAGACATAGAGGCCACAACATTCATCCGGTTTATAGCACTACTGAGGCACAAGTATTTTCAGCTCTTCTATTCAGTTGCAAATCCTTCTGAACCATTTACTATGTGCTGGAGAAATACAGCTCTCCACAAGAAGATGTGTCAAATTTCTCTTTTGTGAGGGATAGGGTTTAAAATCCAAGTTTGACCCTTATGCCAGTGACAGTCTCAATCTGCTACAAGAACTAAATGACCTTAAGGGGTCTGCTTTATTTAGGGATTCTCAAAACTCTTGCATTAAGGAGGAAGAATTCTGCCAGTTTCAGTTCACCACTGCAGAAGTGCCAGGGCAGAAGACAGCCCACTCCTCAGATGCAGGAACTGATTCTGCTTTCTGGATTTGCTGGTGTTCAGCAGGCCCTGCCAGCATCTGGGGTATTACAGTTCTCACAAGTTGCAGCTTTATTTCAAAGTAGCCTAATATTTACCTATTTTTATCCAACATATAATTATTTTTATCCAGCTGCAGGCCTGTTTTATAACAGAGATTTGATTTTTAAGAGAAGGGACCACCAGCCCGTTTGTCACCAACATTTTAGCAATTTTTCCTTACACAGGGTGTAAGAGAAACCCTGCCTAGGAAACCTTTCAGTTTTATGAGTCAGTTCAACTTCTCATTTTTGTCATCATAAAGGCAAGGCCAAGATAGGCTCAGTCATAAACAAGGTGGGCTAAGTTTATTCTGACAGGGACCAGAGGAGCTGTGTTAAGGGGAATAGCATGTCTAAGCCTGAAATATTAGGTGTGCATTGATAAAGACACTGTTTGCAATTGGACTCAACAGCTTAGCAGTCAAACTCCATTGCATAAAGGCAATTTAGAATATTGGGGGAAAAAAAAGGAAGACATTTACCTTGGGATCCACGTTTATTATTTTCCTATCACTTTTGTTCTTGAAGAGTAGTCCACAGGCATTTTCTGCAATCACTTGGTAATTTGGGCTGGAATGTGAAGTGCTGACATTTCTATCCCAGTTGTAAAAGCTGTGAAAATGTGAAACAGAAATGCTGTACTTTTAATGGATGTCATTCTTCCAGCTTAAAGGACAGATTCTGATCTCTTTATTCATGCTGAGTAGTTCCCAATTCCACAACAGCCCCTCTGAAAGCCAGACAGATGCACTGAGGAGCACAAGTCTACTAAATGTCAGAAAACCTGCCCAGATACGGCCCTACCTCTCTGATCCCTGGGAAACCAGAACGGAGGCCCCAAGCTGCCTCCTCATCCACTCAGTGCTAGCGCTACGGAAAGACTCGGAGACCGGGTTGTAACTGGTGGGAAGCAGTTGTGCTTGAGAACTACTACTGTGACGGAAACAGCTCTGGAGACCACCTGAAAGTGCTTCCTGGACCACCACAGATCTGCAAACCAGATGTGGGAACCAATGTTTTCCCCTCAGGATCGCACTGGAACCCTCTTGCCGCCTCACTGTTTTCCTTTCTCTTGTTTTTAAGATAACTCTGGTAGTAAGGAGTTTTTGGAAGTCTCCTTGTGATCCAGACATGGCAGGAGGGGCTGAACTCCATCTCCCCACGGAAAATGCCAGCTCCCCAGAGCTACAAGTGTCAGCCTGGAGTTAATTCTGAGCAAAGCCTTCCATCAGGTGGATGGTGCTCGCTCATTTCCACAATGTCTGGCACTGAATAGAACTCAAAAGGAATCGGCTGGCTGCGTCATACAAAATGGGCAAGAGAGGTTCCAGCAGTTTATCAGTCTTTCTCGCTGGGGTCAGAGGCACTGGAATTCCCTGAGACTTCACACACTTTTGGTTTCTGACTTCTCAAACTTCTTATCACCTGAGTTCAGCCCTTCTGGGCTTTGTACCACCAACACCCAGGTGATCATTTGCACGCTCACTATTAGCATTTGTTTAGAAACCTTTCTGTCACAATGCTACGTGAGCCTTGCTGGGATGCTCATTTGATCACTGAAGTGGCACGTTGCATTTCTGTGGCTGACGAGATGAGCGTATCTTTTTGCAAAATGCAGAGGAGATGGGAAGAAGTCAGGAAATCATTCTGTGTGTATGGAGGATTCAAGAAATTTACAAAGTACCTTTTAATTTTCCCTCCTTCTGCAAAGACACTCTATTCCAACTAGATACATTGTTCTGTTCTTTAAAGTGCCTTGATTTCTTCCTCACTTGGACAGCATGCAAAGCAACAGGCCTCGCTGCTGTGTATACTAAATCTTTTTCCATCCTGAACACCTCTGGTAGGAATGGAGCAATCTATAATGACATGGAGATGAATTTACAATGCCCTTAACAGAATCACCATAAGGCATCACTGAAATCAGCAGGTGATTTGCCACTAAAGTCGACAGCCTTGGATTACAGCCAGATAATGGGAAATAGTGTGCTCAGCACAAAGTTACAGAATCTGCATGGTTGGAAAGAACCTCTGAGATCACCGAGTCCTTGAGCACATGAATTAGTACAAGTAGAAGCTGCCCTCTGGAACTCTGTGCAGCCCAAAGCTTAGATAACTGCAGAAAATGAGTGATATGTTAATTGGTCACATTAATTTGTCATTTATTGAATTATTTAATGCTCTGGAGTACTCACATTAAGTGGTAAACTGAAGATTTTTTCATTCACTGTTTAAATCTAGGAATAAGAATGTGTACAAACTTATATACAAATGTTTCTGATGGAAAACGACTACTAGATTAGGAAGGATCGCTCTACATTATCTCGGGGTGGGGGGAGAGGGAGGATATAAGTCTTTCTGCAAAGACTTTTCCACATCCATTAAAAAGAAATTAAACATCTGAAGGCGGAAATAGTCAATTAGCTGTCGAATAGTAACTTCCTGCATTTTGCCAAGTTTCCAACCCCACTTCCACCATACTTCCCCATTTAAGCCAGTGAAGACAAGACCAGAGCTCAGACAGCCTTTCTGCTGGGAAATCAATGTCTATTGGAAACAGTTTCATTATGGACTCTTTTGTTCCATGACAAGTTTGTTTCCATCACGTGCTTAGACATGAGACGAACCCCAAGTCCAGACACGGAAGGAAATTTCCCCTGCATACCTTTATTCATGTTCTTCACTGAAAACTGATGACATCAAGAGATGTCATCAAGAGACATTCAAGTAAGCCTCATAAGCACCTTCAGCAGGTAGGATGAGAAGGGCTCCTGCAGCTACAGGACAGTGTTCCTGGGAGGAAAAAGTAATATATGCTAGCAGGAAATACTCCCAAATAGGCAGGAGGTCAGAAGAACATTTTGATGAGAGCAGAAAGGGGCTGGAGAAGGCTTCTCTGGAGCAACCTCTGCCCTGTCTGTGACTGTTCAGGTGAAACTTGCTCCCTGTTATCAACACATTCTGCAACCGGGCTGCTGCAAGATGGGGGGGCTGGAAACCATGACCTAAGGAACCCTATCTCATCTGTGTTTCTTCCTCTAGAATAAATACTAAACTTAACTTCAGCAGTAAGTGCTATTTAGGAGTTACTATAATCCCAATCTAATCAAACTCATTTTTGTTAGCAGAATTCCATGTGCCTTTCAGTACTTAAATTATCCTAAGATGAAAACATGCTATCGGATGAAGATGATCAAATGCCAAAGTTCAGTGTACATTTTTTGTACTATTATTTTGTTTGATTACCATGTGTTGTGGAAGAAGGGTAGCATTTTTCAGCACAGTACTTAAGTGTGTGGAGTACGGGAGACTTAGCAGTGGTCATAGTCCAGCTGTAAGAAGAATGCATCTTGGGGGGTGTTTATTTTTTTTTAAGACCATGACTACTTGGTGCATTTGTCTATAACGAGAAGCACACTGTGTTTGGGAATACAGACTAAAATATGTGAGGTGGTTTTTTTTTTTTTTTCATTCAGCAGCTAATTCTGGTCTGAGCAGATTTTCATTCTGCAGGCTGGCAGATGCCCTCCGAGAACACATGAGCCTGAATACAGGTTTTTGTATCCTTACAGTTATCCTTCGGGTACCAAGATGGCAGCACATCAAACCACATGGTGCTTATAGAATGTCTTTCATCGCAAAATCTCTGGGTCCTTTTGTAAACATGCATTAAACCACTTGACATTCTTGTGAGATGTAAGGCAGGTTTCATTACAGCTCATCAGTGGCTGGGGGAGCCAGGGCACAAAAAATGTTGGCTATTTTTCCCTAGGATGTGTGGGCCAATGGCAGAGCAGCCAAGAGTCCCAATTGCCAGCCCCAGGAGATGGAGTGCTCCGGTTGGAGCCCTGTGGCTGCTCAATCAGGGAGCTGGACAACCCTCTTTCTGAAGGCAAATCCTTGGCAAGGTTACAAACGGGATTTTGATGTGTTGGTGTGCGATCGTCCCCTTTATTCCTTATTCTGTGGTGGGAAATGAGCTGTGATGGAAGAACTTCTTACAGGGCTTAGTCCAGGGGTTGGGATGCCACGGTAGAGCAGAGGGAGCTTCAGGCACCAAGCAAACCGAGGGCTGCCAATCACCCTCTGACCAAATGTACAGAAGGTGTGCATACGCAGGGCAAGAGCTTTGTTGTCCCAACTTACTATTTAATATTTAAATCAGCAAAATCAGGGAGACAGAACATAGTGTAAAGGTGTTTATGTCTGTGTTGGCCCCACCTTTGATCCCATGGGGTTAGATTATACTACCCTATTCTTTCTTCCCCTCAGGATAAGGATTGGTTCCTTGATTCAGTTCTCTACTTTTCTCTTCCCACCCACGCATACACAAAGATAAAACCATTCCCTATAGCAGACTGGGACTTCAGTCAAAAACTAATTATAAACAATGATGGCTCAACAGCTTTTTTCAGTTTGTGGTTCTATGAATTTGCGATGCAAACTATCTGGCTTCAGACCCCCTCCCGGTAATTTACAGACCAGCTTGCTTTAGTCGGGCAGCAGCAGAAGGGTGCAGACAAGGGAGATAGAGGGATGCAGGACAACAAAGGAGACTGGAACCAGGAATAAAAAGAAGCTGCAGCTCCTTTATCCTGGCGTTCTCATCCTTTCTGCCCTCCGGTAGGAGTGCACTAGTAATCACTCTAATGGGGGGAAACTGGCATTCTGCATGCGCTTGCCAAATACGACAAAGTACCAACATAGTCGGATGGGATTTGGCCCGCCAGTCCTTCCACAGCTTTCTGGTGCAAACGAGGTCAGTGCCTCGGTGGGACACGACACCATGTAATACAGCACATATGCCTGACTCCACGCCAGCTGCTATTTCATAATGCATGTCACAGACCTCTGTTAAACACAAACAAGCTACTTTTTCCACCTAAGAAATTTAAAGATGCTGAGTTTTGCTTTTCTTTTTCATCTTGAAGCAGCTTTGACTGAAATAATTATATTTATCAAATGATTGCCAGTGTAGGGTGATATAGGTCACAGTACTTTGGAAAACCAAGGCAGTTCGATTTGTTCACAGCTACAGTGCACAGCAGCTATTTTGGTGATTTTTTCCTTCTTACAGATTAAAACCCTGTAGCATTTAGCTACACTCACATGGCTGGTTATCTTGCAAACTAGTTGTAAATCAGGAGTAACTCCAATGAACTCTTGTACAGAATTGGTAGGAATGAGCACCTGGGCCACAGAAACCCATTCATCCCTGGTTTCTTAGAGGCGTGGAAAATTTGAGCTGCTCCCTCTTGCTCAAACCTGGCCAGTGCCAGCACCTTCTCCCTGCAGCTCCCCAGCGCAGCCCATCCTTCCCATCTCCCCCAAGCAGCAGCAGGAACCCTGGAATTCGGCTCAGCCGAGAGCAGCGGCAGAGCTGCCACTGGTCTCAGGAGGGCTGATGCTCACCCAGCACGTTCAACAGGCAGAGGACAAGAACTAACACATCACTGCTAGTCATTGGGGCTACAACTACCCCATGGCAAAGTTGCCAAAGCTGATGAATAGCAAGAGTTTGAAAATATCTTCCTGAGCTGTTGACTCCCTTCTTTTTGTATGGCTTTAAAAACAAGTAATTTTTTTCCTTTTCCCTTCCTTCACTCAGCAATAAGACCTCCAAAAGGAGCAGATCCATGCCAGTTCCCATTCCCATGCGATTCCATAGGGTGATGAACTCAACACTCCATGGGAGGGCTGAGATCCTGCTCCAACACCACAAAAGTAGCACTGTGAGGAGGCGCAGAGAGCCAAGCCCTCTGCACAGGAGACCCTGCCATGAAGCCCAACAATGAACGCTACACACAGTGACGGCAGGGAAGCGTCCACGGGGCACGGAGAGTGGCTTTCAGTTCACACCATCAGAGTGCTGGAGTGACTCTGAGATCAAAGGGCTTGCAGAGCTCCTTTTGGCACTGTAAGCCTTTGATCTTACCCTCTCCTTCTGATAACCCCCCAAGCCACATGGCTGCTCCACCCCCCACCTGGGATCTGCCTCTGAGATTGCCCATTTTTTCCCGACATAAAGGAGGAAAAGGGAGTATGATATGCAAAAACGATGAGCACCTGCAGCTTGCATTGACCTGATGTGAAACTCTATGCCTGCTCAGAAAGCCTCTAAATCCACTCTCATGAGTTTGTGGGCATACCATGAAGGGCAATGCACTGAAGAGGTAAAGATAAATGCAAGGTACACTGCAGCAAGCTCCACTGAACTACAAATCCACACTGCCTATGAAACGTGCATCTAGACTGGACAAGGACATAGCACAAATCACAATTCTATGATGTAAGCCAGAAGTGCCTCAAGGATGCTGGATGTCTGAAGCTTTCCTACTGTATGCAGCTCTTACCGATGCATTAACTAAATGGTGTATTTTGAGTTCGTCATGGCCTCGCATATTTCTCAGTCAGAACAGCAGCAACACAAAGAGAACTTGGAAAGGAATTCTGTTACACAAGAGAGTTGGAATTCCCACAACCAAAAGATGCTATCACAGAATCATCATGGTTGGAAGGGACCTCTGAGACCACTGAGTCTACCCATACACACACAAAAAAAAACCCCTACAATCTCAGCCACTAGAGCATGCCCTGGAGTGCCACATCTACACATTTCTTAAATACCTCCAGGGATGGTGACTCCACCACCTCCCTGGGCAGGCTGTTCCAGTGCCTGACCACCCTCTCAGTAAAGTAATTCTTCCCAATATCTAATCTAAACCTCCCCTGCCCCAACTTCAGCCCATTTCCTCTGCTCCTGTCATTATTCCCTTGGGAGAAGAGGCCAACCCCCACCTCTCTACACCCTTCTTTCAGGTAGTTGTGGAGGGCAATGAGGTCTCCCCTCAGCCTCCTCTTCTCCAAAATAAACATGCCCACTTCCCTCAGCCTCTCCTCATAGGACTTGCTCTCCAGACCCCTCACCAGCTTGGTGGCTCTCCTCTGGACACGCTCCAGCACTTCAATGTCCTTCCTGTAGTGAGGGGCCCAGAACTGAACACAGCCCTCGAGGGGAGGCCTCACCAGTGCCCAGTACAGAGGCACCATCACTGCCCTACTCCTGCTGGCCACGCTGTTCCTGATACAGGCCAGGATGCTGGTGGCCTTCTTGGCCACCTGGGCACACTGCTGGCTCATGTTCAGCCGGCTGTCCACCAACACCCCCAGGTCCTTTTCTGCTGGGCAGCTTTCCAGCCACTCTGCCCCAAGCCTATAGCGTTGCCTGGAGTTGGTGTGACCAAAATGTAGAACCCAGCACTTGCCCTTATTAAACCTCATCCAATTGGCCTTGACCCATCGATCCAGCCTGTCCAGGTTCCTCTGTAGAGACTTCTGACCCTCCAGCAGATTGCTGTCATCTGCAAACTTACTGAGGGTGCACTCAATCCCCTTACCTAGATCATCAATAAAGATATTAAAAAAGACTGGCCCTTTTAAAGATTTAAAAAATCTTTAAAATTAAAGATTTTAATATCTTTAATAAAGATATTAAAAAAACCCGAGCCCTGAGGGACACCACTGGTGACTGGCCACCAGCTGGATTTCGTCCCATTAATCACCACTCTCTGGGCACAGCCATCCAGCCAGTTTTTTACCCAGTGAAGAGTACACCTGTCTATGCCATGATTCACCTGTGATAACATCCTGTGATTCTGTTTTTCAGACTTTTTCTTGACAATATAATAAGAACCTTTAATCTTCATATAAAATAGCCATTTTTATATTGGAAAACACAATTCGATCTATGTTCTCAGCTACTGCCAAGTCCACACCTCTCCTGCCCGTGTCCATTAACAGTTCTGCGTAGTTCATCTTGTTGGTCTGTCTACCAGCATCTAAAACTGTTAGATTTTCATAGAATCATAGAATCATCTAGGTTGGAAGAGACCCTTGGGATCATCGAGTCCAGCCATCTACCCTACTCTACAAAGTCCTCCCCTACACCATATCCCTCAGCACCACATCTAATCGTCTCTTAAATGCATCCAGGGATGGTGACTCAACCCCCTCCCTGGGCAGCCTATTCCAATGCCCGACCCCTCTTTCCGTGAAGAATTCTTTCCTAATGTTTAGTCTAAACCTACCCTGTTGGAGCTTGAAGCCATTCCCTCTCGTTCTGTCATTAATTACCTGTGAGAAGAGACCAGCACCAACCTCTCTACAGTGTCCCTTCAAGTAGTTGTAGAGAGTGATGAGGTCTCCCCTCAGCCTCCTCTTCCTCATACTAAACAGTCCTAGCTCCTTCAGCCTCTCTTCATATGATTTGTTTTCCAGCCCCTTCACCAGTTTCGTTGCCCTCCTCTGCACTCGCTCCAGCACCTCCATTTCCTCCTCTGTTTCACACACACACAAAGCTGTTGAACAATTTGTTGCACAGAGCTCACTCAGTTAATTTTGCTCTGGTCATGAATTATCTACAAATCAAAGATGATTTCAAATATGCGTAACACTATGAGCACATGACACATCTACTCCATCTAACTGCACACCTTGCCATGGGTATTCTAGATGCAGCAATGGGACCCAGATGATCACCCTGTGCATCATTCTGCTCTCTTACCAACTGCTCGCTCTCCTGCCTTGTCATCCTCTTATGTCAAGTCATCACACTTCACCATCCATCAAAGCCAAAGGACTTCAATTGGGCCATGTATTTCAGTCTTCATAACCTAGGCGTGTGCCTCAAGTTTGCTCCCTCAGGAGGATGCCATTAAAACCAGCAAACCCTTAACTGCTACATTAAGTATCCCTTTTCATTTCCGAGGTTTAGGATTCACCCTTCCTCCCTAATTCTCCTCTCCTCCTGGCAGAACAGTTCTCTGTGGGACCTTAACAATTGCAAAGAAACGTTAAAAAAATCAGCAGGGAAAGGAAGGACACTTTGTTTCCAGGATAACGTATCATCATTGATATGACATGGAGTATCGTTGTCTGAATGTACCTTTAAGTGCAAAAGATTTCCTTTCCCGAGTTTCGACTGAGAACTACAAATAGTAAATTAAACAAGAGAATCGCTACACATTTTTCAAATACACTTAACCCACAAAATCCCTCTGCAGACTATCATTATGGACAGACTATGTTACTGTCTGTCTGGGAAGAGCTGTATAATTCAGGTGGTTTCAGAATTTGGAAATGGTGGTTTCCTCAAACTCTGGCAGAGCTTTCTGTGCTAACTGCTGCTGCACGTATCTATACTCTGTCTCCAGACACTGGCCAGGTCCATCTCCCACAGTGCCCACAGGAAGGGAAGGGGCTTGGGGCAGCAGCACCGTCCCAGCTGGACCCAGGCTGGGGACATCCCTCCTGTAGTCCGCTCCGGCTCTCCACCCTGGCCCAGGAGCTCCAGCTTACAGGTCCATCTGCTTTTGCAGACTCCTTCAGCACTGGAGCATTTGAACATGTTTCTCATAGTCAAGGTGGTTTTTGTGTAATCTGCTCAGTACTCCCAGCACTGTTTGAACTTCGGCTGGGTACACCTTTTGCATTTCAGGATGAAGGCTAAGATTAATAAGAAAAAGAGAAGAAATAAAAGCAATAAAAGGAAAATAAATTAAAGTCCTTGGGGCTATAGGCCTGATCCCAAGAAATTATGAAACTGCTGTCAGGCTCCAGAAGTTGTGCAGTAATCACTCAGAATGTATTATCTTATTAGCTTTCTCCATCTTTAAAGAATAAAACCACCCAATACATTAGGATTTACGGCCAACGAGAAGAAAAAGTTTTATCTTGAAGCTACAACAAAGAAGATAAAAGAGAGGCATGTAATTGTTGAAGGAACAACAGAAGGAATACCTTATACATATTGTGCAATTAATAATGACTGAAGGCCTCTTGGAAGTTGCATATAGCTGACAGAGGAACATACAAAACTGGAGTCCCTGTTCTTTTGCTTATCAGTACATGGTGATTGCACGTTAGCCAGCTAATCAATTTCTTTTTTAACTTCTCAAAGTGCCTTCAGGAGCAAAAAAACAACCTTATAGAAGTAAAAATCTCAGTCATGAAAGTTTCCTTCCTAGCCAGGCCTTAGCTGTTAAAACCAAACCAAACCAACCAACCACAGCAAGCGCTGTTTACAAGTTGCGTCCCTGTTCCTCACCAGGTTCTGAACAACCATCTCTGGAGAACAGGGGACCTCAAATTCATTCACTATGGATTTACCAAAATCAGTTCCTCACCACGGCAGATAAAAGAGTATATAATGATCAGCCATGAGACAGGAGAAGAGATGACTGAATATTCCTCAGAAAAAGAATCAAATCTTAGGGAAAGATTTATTATCTGAGGGGAATTTCTAGCAAAGGCTGACCTAGAAATGAAGAAGGGCATCACAGGAGAGCATTTGTCTGGTTGTCACATAGGTTCAGGTATTAGCTTTCCTCTTCCATTAACGAAAAGCCAGGGCATGATGGAAGAGATGCAGCCCCACGCTATCACTCAGTGAGCTGCTCCAGGGGCCAAAGGTGCAGGTTATTGCCAAGACAGATCTCCAAAGGCTGACGGTTTCTGGCAGCAGGCGGGGTGCGCGGCAGGCAGCTTCCACAAGTTTTTCAAAACCCCCCTGGGCACCTGCCTATACCTTTAACACTTTTAAAAACATGACCTTCAGATGCGTGCCGAAGTTGCACTGACAACAATACCTGGGTGCTTCGTTGGGTCAGAGTCATAAGTTGACACAATGAGCAGGAAGATCTGGAGGAACTAAATGGCAACTAGACAGGTAAGCAAGATAGTAAAGGAAACATCAAAGTGTTGTCACATATTGATTTAGATATGCACATTTGTGGAGCTGGGCCAGCTTCTCCAACGTCTTCCCTTCTGAAGGAAGCAGAGTGAACATCCATGAATAAATTAACCTCTTGATCAAAGTTTGATTAAGCATCTGAGATGAAATGATGGATCTTTCTGAAGGCATGTATTCAAAGCATGCTTAAGGTATGTACGTATCTCTCTCCCTTCCTGTGGTTTCTTTCAAAAGGCCTTCTCTCCTTCCAACTGTAATCTCCTTAGGCAAAGAGTTGAATTCAGAAAGAATTCATCTAAAAAGCCATGTGCTAAAATTTCCAATTATCAGCTGAACTGATGAAAAATAATACTTTTATGGAAAAAGAACACTTCTTTTTCCTAGTATTTTACTGTATTGGTGTGAGGTAAAGCCAGGGGAGACAGCCAATCTTCAAGGCTTGGAAAGGATTCTTTCCTCCTTCCCAGACCTAACTAATGCAAATCCTTTGAAATCCTAACAGCTTGGGCACTGAGGGAATCGTCAGAGCCACCAGCCTGTTGCACTAGTAAGGGTGCAATTTCCAAACGACCCAGGGCCATTCACAGAATCACAGAATTGTTGGAGTTGGAAAGGGACCTCTAGAGATCCTCCAGTCCAACTCCCCTGCCAAAGCAGGGTTGCCCAGAGCACATCACTCAGGAACATCCAGGCGGGTCTTGAAGATCTCCAGAGAAGGGGACTCCACGACCTCCCTGGGCAGCCTGTGCCAGGGCTCTGCCACCCTCAAAGTAAAGAAGTTTTTCCTTGTATTTGAATGGAACTTCCCATGTTCCAGCTTGTGCCCGTTGCCCCTCGTCCTTATCACTGGAAATCACTGAAAAGAGTCCAGCTCCATCCTCCCTCAAGCTACCCTTTAGATACTTGTAAACGTAGATAAGGTCTCCCCTCAGCCTTCTCTTCTCCAGGCTAAAGATGCACCTTTCCCACAGGAACGGGAAAATGGCATGTGGAGAATCTCATCCCACGAGAAAAGCTCCATTCCCCTCGCACCTTTGTCTGGAAGACACTGAAACTGCTGGGTGCTACCTCAGGCACCATGGAGGTGGGGCACTGGCTCTTTTCTGCAAGATGCAACGTACCCTCCAAAATTTGCCAATTATACAAACATTTACAAGACCAATCTTAAATATTTAGGTACATTTTCAAAATATTGCGCTATAACTTCCATCCTGCCTCCCCCCCTCCTCCATTTCTGCAATACACTCAGGATTTTATCTGTATCACAGTGACCTCAAGCTTTTAAATACACAGGAATGATAAGAACGCATCAGGAGCCTCCATCTTGAGCAACTTAACCTCCCTTCAAATGGCAAAACCACCAGCTTTTCAGGAAAGCACTACCTTGTCTTGAGGAAAAAGGTCTTTCTTTGGCAGAGTAACTCCTAAACTGATTAGACCCCAAGGGCTGCTGTAAAACACATCCTCAAAAAACCTCTGGAGAAAAACTCTGGGTTCGGGATGTAAAAATTCCTGGAAAATGGGCTTTGTGGTTTACAGCTTGCTGGTACTAGTTAAGAAAAAGATGTGTTTTGCTAGGATTTGGTGGGACCAGAGCACCCAGAAGACTGCTAATTCTGGGGAGAATCATGAGCAGCTATTAGTATAAAAATAAAATCTTAAAAAGTAGCTTGCTTAGTTACTTAAAAAATAGTAGGTTTAACTTCAGGCAGCACATTTTGCCAACACTGGCCTTGGTATGATCCATTAGTTTCTTCTGGTTGAATGTCTGGTACAGGAAAAGGCACTGCTTGTTTTCTTTGCTGCTAAAAAACTGGTATAACCCATTAGCACCTAAATTTCCATTATTGCTGTGAAGCACAGCAAAATATAGCTTGAATAGCTCAAATCAACATAACTATTGAAAACATTCGGGGTTTTAATGCTTTCAAATCCCAAACATTCTATCAGCATGGAAGACTGACATACCTAATTTAAATGTACGTTTAGTAACAGAGCAGAGAGATGACAGGGCATCAGGCAGGCAACTTTTCTATTTCAATCCCAACAAGGCAGCAGAGCTGTGACATTAATGAAGCAAAATGGCATACAGAATGCGTTCACATTCCTTATCTCCTCTCCACAATAGATTCATAGCTTGTAATCCGGCTGCAAAGCTTATGCACATGAGACGCACATATGTAGAACTAGATCGTCAAACTCTGTTGTCTACTTGCACATTAAAATGAGAAACAGTCTATAACCAGAACCCCTTTGAAATCTGGAGGGATGAAAAGGATGGAGGCCCCATGAAACACATTGAAAACAACAGCACTACGCAGTGCACTGAAAGCTCCGCACATGCTTGGGTCAGAAAAACCATTCCCAGAGGAGTCTATGAACTGGAAGAGGCTGTACATGTTAAGAGTAGCCAGTAGGAAAAGCAGGAGAGAGACAGAATTTGAAGGAGAGCTTCATGTGGTTGAAGGGGCACCATGTAGGTGAGGGCACAGGGCGCGCGGTTTGGAAGTGCTTGCTGGGTCTTGCGGGCGAGGAGACAGATCACGGATCTGATGTGATGGCGAGAGGATGCCGATAGAGTGTCACGAAGGGAGTCAGTTGCCCGTGGTAAGTGTTACTCACTTGAGCTGCAAACCATGCGAGGTTATTAGAATCACAGGAAGGAAACAAAGAAAGCAGATGTCCTCATGCAGAACGACAGAATCTGTTCAAAACAGGACAAACAGATGTGTAGGACTACTGGAGCTCTAGTTACTACAGCTGTTCCAAAAAAAGACTATTTATCTAAACAGCTGACAATGGGGATGTTACACTGTTCTGTCAGATTTGAGTAATCAGATATACAGGAGGTGTATACGTTTAGTATGGCTGCATAATCTATAGCCCTATAAAGAAAGACCAAATATAGCCCTATATTGAACAAACCAAATCAGCAGTACATTTTTTAAGAAAAATCACTCTCCCTGTTTGTCTTCAATACGCAGATGTAAAGAAGATATTCCTGCGTACTATAGATAAAAAAAAATGCAACAACCTCCTCAGCAAGCTACAACTTAGAAGCCACTTTACCTAGCTTACATTGATAACCTTTTCTGCTTACTACTCGTAGAGCACAACAGGGGTGCGCTTTACTCTTTCTGCATATATGTACACCAAAATGTATGAACGCGTACGATCAAAGGTACAACAACACTGAAAATGTGGAACTACTTTAAACATTCCATCCAAAAAGAGGAACAGTGGCACTATGGTTGAGATGCCCCAATCCTACAGTTTTAATTGGATGTCCCTGTGTGACTTTCAGAATTTTGCACTAACTAATTTCACTAACTTTCTGACAGAGTTGGCTTCAGCTTGGAAGCTTGAAAATTCCCATCCTTTCCATGAGATATTCACCCAAGGGCACAACATGAGAAGATTATCACAAATAATACCAAATAAATAGATTTTGTGATCCCCTTCAAAACCTGTCGAGTCTGATACCACCAATGCGGCTCCTGTTGAAGCTGTAAATTTAGACCCACTGGAATGAAGGGGGAAATCTTCTCCCAAGGCTGCTGCGCTCCCCATTAAGGTCTGGCACGGTTTCAAAAGATGATGAAAAGGTCTTTCCCGGTCTATAGCCTTTCACATACTGCTGGGATGTTTACAGCTACTCAAAACAGAAAAGTTTAAGAGTGTTTGTCAAAAAATAAACTAGAAATCATTGGCATAGATGGTAACAAATGCTCAGGAAAACAGCCAAACCATTTTAACTGCTGATTGGGTAGGGGAAAAAGAACCTAAGAACTGCATTAATGCTACGACAATGGCAAATTGGGTCTGAGGCATCTGGTGGAGACACTGCTCAGCGTCAAACATCAGTGCTGTCAGGAAAACAGATTTGACAGAATTTACATGCAAGTGCATTGATCAAAAGCCAGGGATGGAAAAAAATATAGAAATAATAATCCCAGCTCTTCACTAACATAGAAAAGATTTTTCCAAGTCAAAATATCATTTTTAGTGTTAGTTACAAATGAAAGTATTTGAAGTGTGGAGTATCAAGCTAATGGTTTGAACTTGTCTGAACCATAGCAAGAAAAAAGATACAGAATAATTATTAAGAAAACATTAAGACAGTAATAAAGGGAAGTAGAGAATGGCTTCCTGGAAGCAGGTTCACTGCGCTCATCAGTTTGATAGCACAATAGACCTGTTGTTTTGAACTTTTGTCCCATTTCTTGTTTTAGATGCTTTAAGAAATACTCTAACGAGTAGAGCGAGTTTTGCAGTGTTCAGAGAATAGGAGTGGATCCCATCTCCTGCACATCCTCCAAGACCAGGATGCTTTACTGTGTGAAAAAGACTGCAATTCTATGAGAAAGAAAATTAAAAAATCTAAATAGCCTTGATCTCAGTCAGGTCCAGGACCAAGCTCCAGTGAAAGCAGCCTTGTGTGCCTTTTACATATGTGCACATTACATATGAATAAAACCCTGTTCCAGAGAAGTGAACACAAAATCTCAGTTTAGACCAAAGCTGCTGCTTCTTTTTGAAAGAAGAATATTCAGAATCATCACTTGCAAATCCTAAGAACTTACCTCTCGTTTAGAAGCCATATAAGAACAATGCTCATTTACTAATGTGTAGTGTTTCACAGGGTAAAAGCAGAGACAGCAAAGTCTTTTACATACTTTGCAAAAGAACATATCCATAAAGTTTCCTGAGAGCTACAGTAAGATTATTCTGATTTTAATTAACAGGTAGGTAACAACAGTTGTAAGACCGCAAGAAAACACAGTAATTGTCATCTAACATAGAAAGGAGGAAAATATTGGACATCTAACATGACAGGGGGGAAAGCAAAAATGTGACAATGATGAGTTACGTCTCCCTACCAGGCAGCAGAGACAGCAACGTTACAAACTGCGACGGACAAAAGATAGAGACCAGAACTTAGCAAAACAATTACAGAAAGAGTTTTCAAGAAATATCTCTTTTTGAAGACAGTATATATGGGGTGTACACAAGAAAAAAAAAAAAAAAGATTAATTGCTTTCCAAAACACTGGAATAGCACAATGGTTTAACAATAGGAAAATCTGACTTATAGCAAATTAATAGCTTTCTAGCAGTTTAAATTAAAAAACATAGATAAGTTGTTCCCCTCCCTAATGTTTAGAGCTGCATTCTCAAATATTATGATTTATAACTGATGTAATCATTGTTTTTCCACATCTGCTTAATGTAGTTGAATGTTTTAGAGTACTGGAAAGATGATATACGTGTTGTATATAGAACAAAATATTGCCATATCCAACAATAAGAAAAACAGATATTCTCCACCAAAAGTTGAGAAAACTTACCAGTTCCTATGCACCCAACTAGAGCTATACACTACCACAGCTCCTGCCTTTTAAAACATTTGTTTTAAAATCTGTCATCTGTCTTTGTCAAGACAGAATTTCACAAGTACAGAACACAACATAATTCATATTATACTTCAGGTTTTTTACACTAAGTTAAAATTTTGCAAGAAACACATACATCAAAAGGTATTTGAAGGCATGTATCAGTGTTTAAGTGGAAATGTGAGTGTAGAGGAAGATTACTGCAGAATGAAAGAAGGAAGCCTATGAATACCCATCTATCACTCTCATGCAGGCTGCATCTCTTCCACTGACAGGTAGGTCTGAAGCCACACAGGAATTTCTAGATCAGAACTAGCATTCTCATTCTCTATCGTTGCTTTGGTGGTCAGTGTAGCAATATTTAAACAAATAACAGTGCTTCCATTATCAAAACATCTTCCATTTTCTTGTTTACTTTAGCAGGTGTGAGAGGTCTGATTAAACAGTTGTGGGTTTTTCATTAAAAGTGTCAAATGTTGTGAAAATTCTGACTTCTGTATCAGTTTGGGGCTGAAAAGGTTGGGTTTATATGTTGTAGCATTATAAGATATGTAGGATTATATGATGTGAGAAATAATTTGAAATTTTTTTTTGAAAAAAAAAAAAGCCTCTCATTACTTCACTAACTCTAGTAAGTGCCTTAAATGGTACCATTAGCTCCAAAAGAGCATTAAGAACAGCAGAATTACCTCTCCTTCCCCACCTTAAATGTGAGCCCATGCTTCTCCCACCCTCTCTCCTGCTGTTCTTCAGGAAATATTTTCAGTGTGGTTACAACATGTGTGATCTGCCTGTGCACAGAAGGCCATAAATCCACATTACCAGATGCTTAACCCAGCTTTTGAACACCTTGGAAAGCGCGGTATCAGTATCCCACAGACCTCAGGGTGTACCAGTGCCATAGATGGAGCCAGCCAGGTACCACATCGTTACAGAGACCACGCTGATCCGGCATGTAATGAGAAGCAGGACCAAGGAAGGGTTCCTTGGTGGCAGCTCCAGCGTGTAGGTGCAGGTGCACTGCCCGGACACAGCACAGAAACAATGCAATTCTGGCAAAACGAGGACTTGGACTTGGCTCAACATGTGCAGCTCTAACGTCCAAACCGTGTTACTAGATCAGCCTGGAATGTCATTCTAAATCCGTGGTCTCCAGGCATTAATCAAGAAAGGGGGCCGGCAGGAGGGGGGATAGACTATTTAAAACTCATAGCAGAGGAAAAACATACCCTCCAAAAATGCCCTATCAGTGAAAGGACTTAAGTCACTTTCCTAGCTTGTGGTCATTTTCAGAGACATAATAAAAATAACCTGTGGGACCCATTGAGTACCTGCAGTTAAGTTGTCATCACGTGCAGATGTATGGTATCTTTACTATTGCACTGCATTACATTATTTCCTTAAATTGGTCTCATACTTCAGCCCCTGGAAAAGCACCAGAAGAATTTACTGGGGCTGAGAGACTCGGATTGCACTGAACAAGCCCCACTGGGCTTGCTTGGAAAAGCACGGGAACTCCCTGCCACTCAACTATTAAGCCTGGGACAAAAGGGAAAATGAAAAGCTCCATGACCCGAGCTGCAAGCTGTGAACCCAGGGAGGGATGCTCCAGCGCTGCCCAAATGGCACCGCGGGCAAGAGATGTGTCACTGTCACACCACAGCCCGGCATCAGAGAGCACAGCGACGGGGCTTCAGCTGCCAGAGATTCTCATTTCCATGAAAAACACAGGCACAAGGAGCTGTTACGAGGCTTCCCAGAGGAATGTCCTATTTTGTGAGCTCCCCGTAAGCATCTGTGAGTGAGAGGGGAAAAGGAAACAGGGGGAAGTAAGGAAATCCAGAGACCAAGAGAACCAGGAAAAAATTTGAAGCAACAGTAAAGACAAGGAAAATGAAGTAATACACTTATTACGTGGAGGAAGAGAAGGAAGGTGTATGTTGGAGGATAATAGGAAAAAGAAATACCCAACAAGAAGGACACAAGACACTATTTAACATTGACAGTATGTTACATCTGAGACACATTACTCCCGCCCGGCGTACCCCCGGTTGGCATTCAGCAAGCTGCCCAGCCAGGCTGAAACGCATCCCTCAGGCTTCCTCCTGAAGGCTGACTAACTCACCAACCAGACTCCCATCTGCTCCCCATAAGCACGGGTGCCTTCAGGATATTTTGAAAATAAAATCACTATTATGTATCATATAAAGATTTTCACAAACATAAATACAAACTCTGTAGTGCAAACAAACAAAAAAGGATTGTGTGTCCACCCTGCCCCCCCCCCCCCTTTTTTTTTTTAAGTAATCAAGAGAAGCTCAGAGAAATATATTACTTACCCATGCAGATCTCCACTAGAGGCCAGGATTTGGGTTTCTTTACCTTCCTAGTACCCCTCAAAAGATGCATATTTAAAGCTTGTAAGTACTGCGATACGGTGGCACGAAGAAGCGATACAGTCAGTGTACATTGCTTATGAAGTGTGTTCCTTTTTTAAGAATACTTATAGAAGCAAACTGAAAATGACTGCAATTAAACTAACTTGGTTTTGATGAAGTATCTCTGACATGATCATTGCGGACAGATCCTATAAAACTCTGTTGATTTTCACTTTTCACTCTCAGGTTCTAAGGATGAGCAGTGAAACAACCAGAAGCCTAAGACATTTCCATGCAAAGAAAGATTAACTGGCATCACGCAAGAGAAGAGACAAATACGTGGCATCACAATAATCCAAAAATAAGGGAAAACACAGTGATACTGAACAATTTTGAATGATTTTGTCCACGATCAAATTACTTGCTCTTCTGCTGCAGCACAGGAGATTAGTGGATTCATTTTGGGGTACTGAGGAATTTTTCAACCAAATGTTTATTTCAAGACCCTGATTGCTCAGACTTCACCAAGGATGTGCAAAATCCAGTGGCATATCCACCCTTCATTGGATCTTTAATTATTGACATAGCTCAGACAGGGCAGCTTGAAAAACGCAGCCACAAAAGCCAGTAATCGCTAAGTTATCCTGAGCTCATTAGGGGTTGCTCTCTGTCTCTCACGGGGGCCGGGGCTTCCCCCTGCCAAGCGTTAGGGAGAAACTCTGTTTATGACAAGATGCAGTGATTCCCCAGTTCAACTGCTACACTGTCTGCCACAAACACACAGTTTTACCTACAGCAGCTGGCACCCAAAGCAGCACCATCACTTATCAACACAGCACAGGCGAGTTTTGACATCATTTTTTATGAGGATATAGCTGGCAACCGAAGAAAGTACTAGTTATTCCATGCAATCACTCATTAAAAAAATCTGGACACACTGACTTCAGCCACAGCTATTTCCTGGTCTAACTAGAAGGAAAATGCGGTTTCTCAGGCACCGGTGTGTGGCAGGAACCGCGCGGTGCCTGAGGATCACCACGCAGTGCCCCGGCTGGTGCTTGTACCTCGGACAACAAAACCAAGGAGCAAAGTGGACACAAAAGCTCTTGCAAAACTACACGACACTGCCGCCTCATCACGAACATCGATGCCCATTCCTAATGAGCAATGCCCAGATCAGTCAGCACAGCACAAACTAAAGATGTGCTTGCAGAGCGAGAGTAGAGCTGTTCAGCTCTACCCTCAGCCCCTCGCCCTCCACACTTCACACACTCATTCTTTCTAACATGGATTTTTAAATAAACAATACAACTAATCATGCTGCTTCTTTACATTTTACGTGCAAACACATGCAGTATAAAGCCCCAATCTAGGGTCCTTGTTCATTTTTCTTGCTTGGAAAAGCAGGCGAACACATGCTTTAAGTGTTTCTCTAAGCAGTTCTCTAAGCTTCTCTAAGCAGTGGGAAGCAGTTAAGTGAATGCTTAATTAGGTCCCGTGTTTGGGACCTCACCCATTAGCTGATATTGTTTCTAATATTATTAATTACCCTGCACCCATGCCAGAAAGCCCATTCTGGTGGGCTCCTTAAAGGGGCCTTGAAAAAAGCAGCTTGAGATCGTGTAAGACAGCTGGGTTTGCGGCGCGTTGACTGGCAGATCTTACCCAAACAACGGGGCGATTTAGAAGAGCTTGGTAAAACCCAGACCGACAGCATCAGCGCACATCTACTGTCAGCATTGCAAAGGTTAATTCATTTCTGGTCCACATTAGGAGAGACCCAAGGCTGGTGGGAAGGTACCACAGCTCCCTGGTGAGATGAGGATTTCATCTCGTGGCCTGCAGAGTCCCTTGGAAAAACCACTCCCTTTATTTTCAGGGAATCGGCGAGAGGAGAAAGAGCGATCGCGTCTAGGTCACACTGCCTAATGCATCTGTCTGTGCATCACAACACGTCTTCACGCGTAAACAGCCGTGAATCATCTCTGATTCTCAAATTGCACACAGAAGCTTCAGCTCAAATCTCAGTCCAGACAAGCGCTTGGCCAATTTCTTTCTTCTGAGAGGTTTTTCCTGCTGTTCTGTTCTTTCCAGTGACAGTATGGCTGCATTGACAAGGAGGGTAAGATAGTTTTTCCCCTGTGTTACCATTTTTTTCTATTCTAAGAGTTTAGCGATTTTTAGTTTCCATTTCCCTATTTCAAATGTATACAGTTAGTTTGTTCAAAGCTGTGAAAAGCCAATCTTTGCTCTTAAAAGACTTTATCTTTCTTATGAGACTGAACTCTGAATTGAAAAAAAGAGAGAAATTAAAAGTGAAAAGTAATATTTGCTGTATTTAAATACAAGCCAGATGTGGAAGCATACATCTCCAAATGAAACATTTACTGAGTTGGCAGCAATGGAATTTTCTTCTCGCACATGCAAACGTCAAGTCTGAATGTTCTCTCCTCTCCACCTACGCGTCTATGTGCCACTTGCTCTCCACTGCCTTCCACACTTATGCGGCCCTTAAGAATTGTCCCCTGGACGCTCCTCTTTGGGAACAGTGTCATCACTTCCTCTCCAAAAGATTTGAAGACTATGACTAAAAATCCTAGATGCCAAACACGAGACAGCAACAAGCAGAAGCAGGAACCCAACGGGTGACTAAGCCATAAATAACTGCTGAAAGCAACAACACCGTAAGTACTGAAAATCTTCAAAAATCAGGCCAGGCTACCTATGAGTTAGGACACTAAGTGTCATATATGGTGAATACCATTGTGCAAGGACAGCACTCTGGAGGTATAGATAAACATTGAGAAGAACACTTTCCTCCCATGAGGCTGGAGAAGGGGAGACACGGCAGGAGCGACCCCAGCCTTCCCTGGCTCTGTTCTCACCCTTTGTCAACCATTTCACCAAAAACTCAACAGCAACTGCCTTGGTATTATTGGGATATTGGTCAACAAACACAGAACACAGTTGTAACCAAAGACCCAGATCATTTTGTAAACATTAAGTATGATGACAAAACACTGAAATAAACCGTATCTACTTTTTGTGAACTATAAACAAAGTATTGCCCTTGTCAAACTGTTTGAGATCAGTATCTCTTTTCTAAGAGATCAAATGGCAACATGTCAGTCGTGACAAAATCCTTACGAAACTGGGATGTTGAAGAGAGGTATTTTTTTCTCAACCCTGAATTCTTTCACACTGTAATACTACTACCAGTACAGTAATCTCTGTAAATTAGGGGGTGGAATCTGTTAATCCTCTCCATGATTGGAGACTGCACATTTTGGAAACTTGGGCACCTTTATTGTGAAATGAAGTTTGAATTTACCTTGTGGTCTATATCCATAGCATCCGATTGTGAGAGACGCTAATACGCTTCTGATCTGCAGGCGTTCAGCACTACTGAGAAGCTGGCCTCTCCTGCCTTAGCTGGGGTGGCTGGAGGGTGACACATCAAAGGGATGATGAGTGGCTTCTGCAGATGGGCATCAGGAGTGAGTTACCAAAGGGCTTCCTTCTCAGACCCCACTGAAGGAAACACACCACCAAGGCAGCACGAGAAATGAATAACTGTGGATCCTTCAACACAAGAACAACCTCCTGTTATACTTCAAAAAAATCTGTCATGCGTGAAAAAATTCCCTGCACGTCTTCTGCTTGGCACAGCAGGACTGCCCACACCATAAAGCGTGAAAATGCAATTTCTTCCCTCTCAGCCCTCACCAGGGTAAGTGGGGTAGCAGCAGAACTCTTTGTAAATTGCTCTCCAATCTGCAGGGTACGGGGTACAGCAGGGAAGTGAGACGTTGCCTCATGCCCCACGCTCGAGAACATATTGCTGGCCATGATTTGGCCTACAGGTCTTTACAGATTAACAGATGGTATCTAGAACATACCTGACAATAAAACCGGAGGGAATTCCAACCCCAGTTAATGAGTGACTGCCAAATGCTGCGCCCACTTGCAGCCAAATAGACCACAGCCCAGCTACGAGAGGAGAAGGGCAGAATCAGATGGGAGGTTCTTGCCAGTAACGAACAACACACCATGTCTGAGAGCACCCTGTGTCCTGATGCGCTTCATCGCAGATGAGGCCCATCACCACAAAGGCCCAAACGCCGGACCTCCCACGCTCAGGCTGATGCGTGCTGGGGCCAAAACCAACAAGTTTCACTGCTGATGAGATAAATAAGTGATTTCACACCATTAGTTCAGGGGGAAATCTATGACCCATGTTCTACAGTAAGTGGCTCCTTACCTGGCTCTGTTTTAGAAAAGAATGTGCACACCAGTGAGGAGAAAACACTGCAACCACAAGCCAAGTGTGAGGATAAAATACTACAGTGTACAGTATCAAAATTACCACATCTAGCACGCTGCCACAGAAAACTAATGAAGAACCAGGGCAGGAGTTCGCACAAAATTGAAATAGTACAATTCTACTGCAAGACATTCGTTTCATCCTCCTTCACTAGGAGAGACACTCAAAGTATGGCTGGTCAGACAGAAAGCGGCCCAAGCTTCATCTTTTGCTGTGCTGCTTCATTCAGAGAGAACTTTTTTGGTATGGTTCCATAGAGTGAACATTCTCCATTTTCTTTGAACAAATTGTATTACACTTGTTTCTCATCAGATTACATAAATTAGCTGAGAGGGAATGGATTCAATTACAATCCAGATTCCAGACCTCTTAAGAACTGACTGCCTAACACATTCCTTTCATTTAATAAACTGGAACCAAATGAGGATTATATCATATAAATAATACTCCCTTGATAGGGCAATGCAATAAAATGGCAAAAATACTCAGAGGAACCACGTAGATCAAATACAAAAGCCTCTGATATTACCCACCGGATTTAAAGTATGAATATCACACAAACTTCATTGTTCAGTATTGTGAATTAGAATCTGATTCAGAGGGTACTTAGGACCAAGTTTAATATCTTCTGAGAGCCTCAGGCAGCTAAGGAAAAAATGTGCTGCAGCAAAGTATGGATTTCCATATTTAAAAGATAATTTGATAGCTCTGCACAAGATACTAACCTGTCTTGCAAAACCCAAGATTTGTAGATCTCCCAAGTGACTAAGTATGACCACGAGTGAGGTCTTTGCAAAGCTCCAGCGAGGCAGTTTCCCAAACTGACTTGTTCTTTGAGAAGGCAGTATTTTGGAACTACTGAAACTGATACAACAACATCTAGGAACAATCATTTTTGACAAAAATAGCCAGTCTTTCAGCCTGACAAGTAGATATGCTGTTTATAGTTGGACATTCTTATAACTGCCTAAATGCATAAGGATCCAGGGAAAGACTCCAGATTCAGAGCTCGACAAGGGATTCAAAGCTGAAGGCAAAAAATTATACATATAGTCAAATTATCCCCACTCACAAGCAGCATTCTGGAGAGATTACTGAAGAATGGCTGAAGACCATTTTGATGACAGTCTATGTAATTACAACTTGTCTAATCTTAAAGCTGTATTTAACCTGGCGTGCAACTACAAACACAGGATCCAGCAGGTAAAGTTCAAATTTAAGACTCCAGCCAAGAAACAGGCTGTTTCTATCTACTCAATGAAAAGTTTTTCAGGGGACACGGTAAGTTCTCTGCCAATGAGAATCCTTAAATTAGTACTAGCCAAGCCTTTTTTCCTGAGCTTCTTCATAGCTGTCCTCCATCTGTTCAGTAACATTCTCAACATTAGCTGTGAGGGACATGGTGGGTATGAAACGTCCTGGACACCCAACTGATGCAAAATGGGGTGCTCGACAGCTCCAGTGGACCATGGGACATATAAATGCGGTGAGACATTTTCTGTGACGTGTTGGGCCTTTTACGAAAAGACAGCTTGTATATGTGATGCACCAAGAACCACATCATTTAACCATAAAGGGAAGGTTTTCTCTGTAGCCAGTGCATACATTCATACATATAAATAAATGAAACAAACTAGCCTTCCCGGCATTGCGTATGCTCTCTCTCAACTTCCCTTTACCTTCAGATGGAAAGTTCAAATGCAATTTTGAATAGCTTACATTCTCGTTACAGGTAATGCTTTACCTACCCACACCCCCCTTTTTTTTTCTTTAACAAAGAGGTTAAATGAAAAATCACCCGAAGCTATAATTCTACTACCAGAAGGAAGGAACACACTGAGCTCTCCATGAAGTTTGCAATGTATCCTAGTTGCAGTTAAAGGAAGGAAAAAGCAGTTAAAGCATATATTAAATGAGACTTTTTGAACTCAGAATACCCAGGACTAAGCACACACCTACTGGATACAACAGTAATCTTTCTTACTGGATATGACGACAAGGATTTAAAAAGGCTTATTTATGAATCACTAATAAAATCCTAACATGTAGAAAGAACATAATATGCAAAGCAGACACGTTATGTTCACTCCTGTTCTTAATTCAGTCATAAAACAGCAACTGTCTGTTCATCCCTGTGGCTTAAAAGCATAAAATCAGAATTTTTGCTTCCCACCTCAGCTAGTGCTGAGATTTCAGCCTCTCTGCCTCATTAGTGACATCTGCTGTCCCGTGAACGAATGGCACACCGCCCTCACCAGCCCCCGTGTCCCCTCCAGCAGCCATTCCTGCTTTCTGGCTTTGTTACACACACAGGAGTTTGACTGAACAGTATTTGCAGCGATTTGCATGAGAGAACACCACTCTTAGAAAATGGAGAAATCCATTAACTCCTCTGTCCTGGACACCTTCTCAGCAGGAGACATTAACTGCCCATGATGTTGCAGTTCATACCTTTTCACACGAGGGAAGAGGAGACTCCAGCCCGCTGAAAGGTTCACCATCTCTTCCCCATGTCCCCACCTGCCATGTCGCACACTGCTTCAGTGCTAAGGACTGTCCCAGGCCCCACTTGGACTGCAAGCTTTGCTGCTCCCAGCCTCTTCAACTTGGCCTTCACCAACACAAGTGCACAAAACATCTATCATACATGTATCTCAGGCGCTCAGGGACAGCATGTATTTTAAGGAAAACACGTTTTTCAGTGCAAAAGCTCACTGATGATGTTTCTCATTAGTCATAGGTGACACACCATCTTATTTGCCACCAGAAGATGTCTGCAGGTGGCCTACTTTCAAAGCAAAGCATCCTTCCATGGACTCTGTGGAGAGCCGGCAAAGCTGGAGATGTTGTGGCAACGACCGATTGCAGCTGTGTGGCCTGTGGCTCTTATTGATCAAAGCAGGTTGCTATTTACAGACTCTTCAGGGCAATGAGAGATGCGGAGACAGGCGATGGTTGTAAAGTCCTAGTTCAGTTTTATGCTCTGGATTAAATAAATTTGACAGGGACCTTTTTAAAAGCCCTTTTCCACAACTAATTCTGATTAATCCAAGGTGTTTGCCTTTCAGTGAAAAATACTTTCATAAGCTATCTTCCTACTCAAAAATCTTTAAATCTTTCTCTATGTATTGCCTAAATGCAAATAAATGAAAACAAAGTCAAGATAAATACCTCAGATCAGAGTTCCGAGGGAAAAGCTTTTTCTTCCCACTGAAGTAGACCTCAAAATCATCTGTTGTCAGCCTGTGTGCATAGTCAATGTATGCAGATACCTCCTGGCGACGAGAATTTCGATCACGAATGAAGATTATTGACTGTAAAACACAAAGGCGGCCACAAATGAAGAATAGAAACACAGATACGTGCACAGATTTCCATATAACAACATATTTAGAGAGCATATAAATGTTTTCAACTTCACCTGGGCCAGGCTTTAGTTAGAACTCAAGACACTTAAACTATGGCATCTTAGGGCATATTCTTAACACAAGCTTGGCAGCATTACAATGCAATTAAATATAAATTCAGTGTCACACAACATGTCCTCCTGTATTCCCCATGTCTCCTGCTGCCACTTTGGAAGGGTTTTCCCACAGGTCCCAGGCCATGTCTGCCAGCCCCATGCACACAATCCTAAAGCAGCCTAATGCCACTGGACACCTATTTTTAAGCAGTGGTGGGTTTTTTTGGCCATTCTATAATGCTATTGTCCATACATTAATTACTGGACCAAAAAGGAAGGGTGAGAATGTCATTTTATTTGGGATGCACCTCTACAGCCAAAGCAAAACTTAATTTAACTTAATACTTGGATTTTTAGCTTTTCAGAAAGACGATGGACTAGAAACTGGTTACCATACACCCCTCTATTCTGTGCTACGCCCAGAGAACAGCGTAGACTTCCCCAGCCCTCTCTCTTGCAAGACAACCCTTGTATTATTTTATTTGTAACAGCTAATGAGTTCCAGAGCAAAAATCTGATAATTCAAATACAAGCAAACAAACAACAAAACAAAATCCATGCCTACAAATAGAGCTGACTCAAGCAGGATGGCTACAAGGACAACACCTCCATGTGTGGGAGCTGAATGGAAGGTGGTGGTGACATGCTGGTTCTGGCTGCGAGAGATGGCTTTCTGCCTTAGGGTTTAACATGGCTAAGAGCATATCTGCTGCTGCCAAGACGCATGTCATGGACACGGTGCTGATGAGATGGCTTTCTGTACCACTTGTTGCTGGGAAACCCTGTTTCCCATTTACTCTCTACTCCTTCTCTGTTCCTTTACCTTTTATTTGCTGTATATTCCAAGTGAATAGAGAATAGGTTCGAAAAAGGCAATTCTTCACACACTACCACAGCACACAAAGCAAAAAGAACTGGTAGGATGAGTGTGGACTCGTAAGACAGAAGGGTTCTTGCATCCTGGGATCCACATAAGAAAAACTAAATGCTGAATATAGAGGCTATTTGGTAAGTGAGGTAGAACAATATTTGTTAGCTGTACACGTTTGTTTTTACTCAACTGATATCAAGTGATATTTCTTTTTTGAATGCGGGGGAAATGGAAGCCATACCACATGGAACCCTTTCAAAAAACATTTTTTATTTTAACAGCAGCACATTTCTAGAGTCTAATGGTTTATCTGGCAAGCCTTTGTTATACTTGGGACATGTTTCCTTTTCCAATTTCATATTTAATTCCACCAAAACACGTGTTACTCATTTTCCAATTTTGTACCATCAACGTTGTCGACAGGAAGAGCCAGAGGAATCTCCTGCAATACATCTGACCATCTTGAAATACATCTCTCCTCCCCATCCCCATTCCCTCCCGTGTCGAACAGCCAACCTATGTGTCTGGAGAGCCAGGTAAGTGCAGACACCAGGCAACAAGAGCAGGACCACTGTCCCCAGCACACAAGACGCTGCACCCACACTTAGACACAGGAGTAGGTGTACGCCACGCGTCTGAAACAGGGATTCATTCTCCTTCAGAAAAAGCCAGTTTTAAACAAATGTCTCATCTTGCCCAGTATGATTCGATCATTTAAAAAAGCTATGTTAAATGTTAATCAGAGGACTACCTTTCAAGGCTCTGCTGCTTATAAAATTCTTCTCCTAAAAAACTGTTCATGTATTACCAGTTATAAATCAGCACAGAACTATAGGCAAGCATAGAGACTACCACTAAAATTGCTTTATGAACTCTAAGAGAGCACCAGAATATCTAAACAAAAATGTTGTATGTTAAAGGTACACTTTTGAGGCCTCCTCCTCAAAACTAAAGGCCTTTGATCCTTCTCATGTCAGCACAATTTCTCTTCTTTTCTCATCTGTGATTCATTTCTAACCACCTATAAGCATTCATTCATTAAACTATGAATCAGCTTGAATTTTTTTTACGTTATTCTGAACTTTTTAATTGTCACACCTTTTTGCCCCTGAGAAGACTTGTACACTCTTTCCTCCCAAAATGATAAAGCTCTCGACTGAAAAGCTACTGAAAGAGAGATTAAAAATCCATAAAACCCACAAACTGGAAAATCTTCTCCTAAAAGTCTCTTCAATACTCCTGATTTGCCTCTAACACAACAAATCCTATCAAGCATAGACTTTGTGGTTTACATCCACCTCTCAGTTTTCAGGAACTCGCGTGGCGAAAGGTGAAAAAGCTTTAATTTAAGATGGGGTTTGAAAGGTATGTTTCCCTATAGCTATGTAAGGCCTAACAACCGAACCTAATGACTTATAATTACAATTTAGAGCAAAGTAGAATAGAACAGAATAGTTCAGTGGGAACTACCATCTAGCAACACAGCGTTCCTTTCCCACTGCTCTGGTCGAACGCTACAGGCCCACAGCGGTGGGGTTTCACCAAGGACCATGGAGTTCTTGTAGTTTCCACAGAGTCAATACCAGCAGCATTGCTAGCATTGCCATGCAGGGGTGTGAGCTTGCTTAAAGCCATGGAGTTGTGCCTAATTCTTCAGCCATAAATTTGGCCCACAAAAGCCAGCACATGCCTCACAGCAAACCACCAGGGGCACGGGTGCTTCTCAGAGGCGCACAGGGAACTCCTCTCTCTTGCTGGAGACGAACCCCATATTTTGCTAGTCAGGAAATGCATAGGAGGAGATGTTCCTTAGCTATGTGCAACAGGGACACAAACCAATGGACGCAGAAAGCCTTAGCTGTATACAAGGACTGTGACTCACCCAAGAAACAAGCAATACAAAACTTCTTCTGAAGTTCAGACATGTCTCAAACACGTGGCCACTGCTGCACTTGGAGTGAGGTCAGATCTTATGCTCCTTCCAACACTGATGCTGGAGGTGGCAGCGGGAGAGAGCTGCGTAAGGCCAGTGGTACAAGGAGTGTCAGGAGGTGAGAGGATGGCTACTGGAAATGCTCTGAGAGCCGCCTCTTATCAGCTAGAGGTTCACTGAATTCACATCCCTCACATCCAAGTTTAAGAAGGTTACACAAAAAAAGCTATAACTCTTCATGGGTGGCACAAAGGGAGATTTAAACCCACAGAGAAGGGAATGTCATATTTAAAAGGGATAAATACAAATATCTCCAAACATTTACATTTATTTATTTATTTATGATAATTTGTATTTATATAAATATAAATCTGTCCATGGGGGAGAGGCTCAGGCAGTGGATAAAGATCAGCAAACCGCCACTGGGAACAGAACAGGACCTTACATCTCCCTGCTTATCTTTTTTGCTCCCATCTCCAGCCATGTGTTCTTACAGCAGACTAATATTGTGGGATGCCAATGCTCTGAATATTCTGAAACCATCTGCAGCTGCTGCTTCCTATAGACAAAAGCAGAACATTTATAAGGAGCTGCACTTGCCTATGCTAAATACAGGGGCACTTTCTTCAGGAGTGTACGTTTGTGATCCTTGGAAAAGACTTAATACCAACCTGTCATACTTCAAACCAAACTAAAGAAACCCAACAAACCACTGCGAATAACCAATTCATCCAGACATGTATCGATCTTCTTAACTACATGGACTATTTGTACAATTCTATTGCCATCACTGTTTGCCTTTCAATGTGCAGCCCTACCAGTCATTGCAATAAGTGCATTTCTCCCACCCAGCGATCCTCAAAATCAAGTAAAATTTGCGTTGGCTTCACCCAGCCGAAAATCAGGTCCTACGCTATCAGTTAGAAACACTGGAAGTAGAACAGTTGGATGGGGACAAACCTTTAGCTCTCCCAAAACTCTTGCCTTTCCTCTATCCTTAGAGCAGGACGTTCCTGCTCTGAAAGAAAACATTTTAATACAGGGTTTTCTTTCAGCACCTCCTCAGCACAGTTTGTGGGCACATCTTACACACAAATTACAGCTGGTTTTTAACTGTGTCCAAGGGCTTTGCTGGACAGGGACCTACAAGATGGCAAATGAACTGGAGCACACCATGATTCAGCTTTCTTGGAAATTATTGCAATGCTGATGTGTTCAAGTGCAGTGTAGCTGAAAAGAGAGAATATATGGGAATATAAAGAGACCAGCCCTGCTGTCTGGTGAAACAGTCTCGTAATGCGAGTCCTTTAATAGCATGCCAAACTGAAGGTAGATGACGGGAAAGTAAAGACAGACAATATTTAGGAGTCAATTACTAATTCACTGAGGAAGCTCTTTTCATGTGGACAATATCACAGGTGGGGACCCAGGGGAACAAGCACAATTAGGCTGAAAGGGACAGGCGTAAAATGCATTACCAGTTGAAATATATTTTTAATGAGTAGCAATTTATTTTTGTTGCATAGTGTTTGGCCTTATTTGCCACCTGCAGATCACATTACATCTAATAGAAATACCAGTGGGCAACAGTAGTCAGAGAAAAGACCTCACCCCTGTATCTTTAAACCAGATGTTATTACCATTTCTGCTTTGCAAGTAGGAATAAATTGCTGACCTGTTCTTTTGTTTAGCTGGGAGTGAAAATAGCATAAAACATAGGCTTACAGGTTGGGATTTACCTTCTGCACAATTTCATTTTGGGTGAAAGGGGCGGGGTACAGCAGAAATATGTTGACTTTTAGGAGAGCGAGTGAACCACCACTAAAGCAAGCCTAGAACACGCTTCTGTGCACACTCCCCTATTTTCATCTGGAAATACCATTCTCTTACTTATGCTAACTTTTGAAACATTTCTAAAAATTGTAATATGTCTGAAAGTACTTCAGTTTCCTTCTCCTATGCTCAAAAATGCCAAGCGAGTTTTTGGAAAACATGCATCTTTTACCTGTACAAAAGGAGAAAAAACAGGGACTTTGAGAGTAAGCACAGAATCACAGCAGCCTTTAGTCTGCTTCCTTCTCATCTATCCAAAATAAGCAGGATGTGGTCTAAAGGTAAATGCAAATTTAAAAGAAAAAAAAAAAGGCAAAGAAGATAACCTTACACACACTCACAAATACAAAATTTGTATTTGCTTTGTTTTTTTTCCTTACTTAAAGTATCTTCAAGCTCTGACCACAGGAGTTAGATGGCATCTCTATACGCGGTTACTGTTCAGCACGAAAATGCTGGATTCCAGCCCCAGAGAGCACTGCCTGGTGCTAATCTGGGACACCAGAGCACGCAGAAGTACTCTTAGATATTTTATTTAGTTAGCAGAAATACAGAGACAAAAACTGTGCTGCAATATAAAGCAATACGTGCTGTACCTAGTGCAAAGGGTAAAGCTCTTCTGTGGTTCACAGAGACCTAGTTCACAGTGCTGTTGCAGGAATAACAGCAAGAGCAGGCCCCTCAGCTGCTAAAACAATTAATCGAGGCCAACACCTCAGTTCTCAGGCAAGGCACGGCTTCCACTGGGGTAAGCAGAAGACTGATGTGCTGAAGGACCTCAGGATTTCGCTAGCGACTCTCTGCATTCTGTGCGTTTATGTGCCAGGCGAAGGGCAGACACAGCATTCAGGGGACATTTTTGAGGCAAAGCACCTCAGAAAGAGGCCAAGAGCAGGGCTGCTCTCACCTGCACCTCTCACCAGGCACTCAAGGTGAGATTCGACCCCAGCTCCACTGCGCACAGCCTGTACCCAGGTTTAACAGTTCCCTCTGTTCCCCTGCTGCGGTTTGGGGCATATTTCAGAAACACAGGCACCCAGACACATACACACACAATAACCTCACCAAGCTTTTTTGAACCTGGGAAGCAGCGTTTGTGGGAAAGAATGGCTAGCCAAGAAGCAGATGTTCTAGCTTTCAACTCTTCAAAAATAAAAAAAAAGAAAAAGAAAAAAAAAGTCTGGTTACCCTTCAGAAGAAGAAATGTTTGCTATGTATGTGAAACATGTGCTTCCCAGTCCCTTACTGTTCAGTGCTCAGCAGCTGCTCCGACTGGAAGAAGCTCTGTGGACTGTGAATTAGCTTATCTGTGTAAACAGGGTGTTGTCTCAGTTTGAAAACAGTATTCTGGCTGAGAACAGCCTGCTGAGAGTGTGAGTTTAGATTAATTCTGCTAGCATTAAAATAAAGGAGCTTATTAAAAACAGAAATGCACACAGAACAGAACCTAAAATTTCCTCAGACAGACATAAGAAGCCAGTGTGAGCATCAGGAAGGTGGCCACAGCCTTTGGGTTCAGCTGATGTGGAACAAAGCACATTCTCCTGGCAGAGGAGAATCATAGAATTGCCTAGGTTGGAGGGGCCTTTGAGATCACCTAGTCCAACCATCAACCCAACACTGACAAAAAACATTACTAAACCGTATGTCTAAGCACCACATCTACCCATCTTTTAAATACCACCAGGGATGGTACCTCCACCACTTCCCCAGGCAGCCTCTTCCACTGCTTAACTGTAGAGTGAGAACCGCTCTCCAGCTCGAGGAGGGATAGTTACAGCAGGTAATGCTCTGAGCAGAATGGAGAAATGCAAGGAGGAAAGAAGCAGAAGTATGAAGGCAGTTGTCTGTATATAAGGAAAACTAGGGGGGAGAAGAAAAGGAAAACAACAAGAAACAAGAAAGAAAAGAAAAATCCCAAAGAAAACCCAGTGCAGGATCCCCCACCCCAGCTCAATTTAAGTGTAGGACTGGGGAGAGGGGGGTTGCTATTTAATTAAGACCTGTCAAAAAAGAGAACTGCAGATGCTTCCTGAAACTTTTTTGGGAAGCAAGCTTTTCTTTAAAGCTACTGAAGAACTAACAAGCCTTTCAGTAAATTCAGAAGCACAAAGCCACAGCCAAAACCCAACTCAGTACATGAAGAGAGAAAACCAAGGGAAGAACATTCAAGAATGCCCAGAAGAGCTGCTATCTCAGCCCATTTACGCTCTCTTGAACAAAAAAAGTCTTTTTGAATCACATTCCCCGGGAAGGTGCTGGCTGAGAGCGTGACTGCACTGAGCCGTGCTCTGCCCCACGGCAGACACTGACTATCAGCCGACCATGATCCTTCAGGAGGCAAAATGAAATGTAAGGCAAAAATGTAGCCCCACTGGTGAGCTATGTTTTGAGCTCTACTTGTATTAAACATTCACCAGTTCTTGTTTTCCTCAGCTAAATGCCTCTTTTTCTTTTTCTTTTTTTTTTTTTTTGGGGGGGGGGAGGAGCACTGAAACAAACCAGAAGGAAAAAAGCACCACTAGCTTCTCCTCTCATTTCACTTCAAATACACCAGCTCAGAGTGTGCTTGATAGCCCCACATTTTACTGTCAGTAGCAAGCCAGTGGTTCTTGCATGTCAACAAATAAATATATATATATATATTCTGAATCATCATTACAGCTGATGCTCTATCGTAATAGTAACTTTGATGTGAAACCTCAAGCATCCCCAACAGAAAGAAATATTCTCAGCTCAACAATCACTAGAAGAAAAGCTGACTGACTCATCTCTCTCAAGTTTTCTTGAAGATGTGTGAGAAAGTGTCCTTATTCCTGTGCCCAAAAGCAGCCCAGACAGAAATCCCCCCAAGCAGCCAGTAAAGCCCACCAGCCTGGAGTGCTCCAGCCCCCGCTGCGCTGCAGGGGCTGAGGGGCAGGAGGGGTTATCAGGGCACAAGGCTGTGCAGCAGCCCAGCAAAAGCCACAGCGAGAGCTCGAGAGGCTGAGACAACCCCGTTACACACGAGCAACAGGTCTGGAAGGGCCCTGGGCTCCTCGTTGTTGACAGCACCACCAATCTCTGCAGCTTTTAAGTGAATAGCAATCCCAAATCTGGTTGAAGGAGGCAGGAAAGGCAACTTTCCTGGATTGAGACTACCATGGGCACACGACACGTTCCCTTACACCAGAGAAATCATCTTGTTCTGTACGCTATCTATATAAAATCCCAGAGAACTGTACACTAATAGTAAGGGCATCCTACAAAGTCTTTTCCAGTTCCAGTTCTATGGTCCACCTGTAATAAGGACGCAGGAAGGCAAAACAACACTCATTAAAGGGAATTGCTGGCTGACGGTAAATGCACTGGTCTGACCCTGGGAAAGCTCTGTCCTCAGGTCACAAAACCATAAAACCGCAGATTATAGTCCACCAAAATCTGTTCCTGTCCCTGAGGGACCAGAATAGATGTCTGGGAAACTACAGGACAACAGGGCAGGTGTGTAATGCCACTTCCCACACACAGTATTCTAAACCCCACCAACCTGAAGCTCAAGCATTTCCTAAACCAGGGGTTTTTCAAACTAAGCTATTAGGTTTCCCATGGTACCATAGGCAATGAAGGCGCAGAAAGAAACACAGAAATTCAAGAATCACTTTCCTAGCTGATTAACTGAAAACATACATTTCTATTTGTCCTGCTAAAACATATAAACGCTGTCGAATTATTAGCCAGGTAAACCATTAGATAAACTAGCAAAAGAATTCAGCCTGAAAAGTACGTGAGAAGAAATGCAGCCTTTTTTTTCCCAAGAATTTCAGCTTTCAAAAGTCCATAAATACTGCTTAAGGGGTTTGGGGTGGGATTTTTTTTTCAGCTCGCTATCCTGTACTTGCTCCATCAGAAGGGCATCAAAGTATTTTCCCTGGCAAACAACTAATTTATGAATAAATAAGTAGAGAGGCATGAGAAACTAGAATAATAAGGGTATGCCTTAAAAGTCAGAGAAAGGGACTGGTCAAAGCCTGCCCATTTACTGTACCAACTGGACTTGCACAGACAAGCCTGCCCTGAGACAGCAGCAGTGCTGCACAGAGGGCTCCTGTGCTCACACCTTGGTCATCCCTGTTACTCTGATGGGGAGGGAAAAAAATAATTATGTATTTTCTATTAAATGGCCAAGAAACCTCTCTGGGCCCCAGAGTGTCCCGCTGGCTGTCTCTCGGCCGGGGCGGGCGCTGGGCAGGAACAATCCCGCAGTGTTGGGGAGCCGCAGGTGTCCGGGGGCACGAGGTGCGGGGGGTTTGCTGTGCCCAGCCCGGCCCCCGCCGGCGGCTCCGCACACGCGCCTCGGGAAAGGAAAATACAGCCCGTGTGGCGGGAGCCTTTCGGGGCTGGGGTTCTGCTGGCAAGGCCTGGCCTCGCTCCTCTTTAGGTGCTACTCACAAACGGCCACTTGTTTGACTTGGAAGCAACTTCAGAGGGCCGGGGCCGGGCGAGATGCGCGCGGAGGAGACCAGCTGCAGGCAGGTGTGCCGCCGCCTCATTTCAACTCCTACCAGAGGAACACTTCCTCTGCCTGGCTCTGAGGGGTTTGCTTTTTAGAAGTCTGTTTATATAATTTGTTTTCCAGTGGAGAAAAAATTACTGTGAAAATAGTAAAGGATTCATTTGCATGCCTTTGAACTTGGGGGGGGTTGTTTTGTTTTTCTGTTTTTTCTTTTGACGGGGCGGGGGGGAAGAAAAGACCTCTTAAAATTACATGGAAATATATAAGCAAGTAACTTTCCAAATTCCAAATCTTTTCCTATTTTCCACTGACTTAAAACACAATCCGTGTCGCCCCTCCAGGGCTGATAATGGTTGCAGAACCTCTTGCAGTTACATTTTTTCCTGGGGGATTATAAAGCGGCACTCACATGTAGCTTCGGGATTAGATGAACAGCTCAGCTCAGCAAACCAGATGTCCCCAAAGCCGCCGTTTCGGAGGTGGCCGAGGGAGCTGGTTGCAGGCCTGGGGAGCACAGCCCAGGGAAGGTCACACAGTCAGGCTGCTGGAAACAGGCTGGGACATCAAATGAATTAAAGACACCTCCCAGCTCGGCCCGGGCACACAGAGCCCTGCGGAGTGACCTGAGCGTCCTCCCGGGTCAGGGCTTGGTCTCCAAGACATGAGGTCCCTCTTGGCCAGCAAACCCACAGCGCTCAGCGTTATTTTATTCTCAATAGACATAACCTGTGCTCGCCCCAGGGTGTCCCACTGCCTTGGCACGGATGGTGTTTTGACAACCTACAGCTCCAGTCACTGAGGCGAACCACAGGGCCAGGGCCACGCCGGACTCTGATAACAACCCCCCAGCGGGATTCATGCTGAGAGACTCTGTTATCTAGATAAATGCTCCCCTGTGGAGATGTATACACAATTCACTATGATAACAAAATGCCCTTACTTTGTACAAGACTACCTCGCTACACAGAAATCAACAAACACCTTAAAAAAAGCAACAAGTTGCACAGAATCTAACAGCCTTCCTCTTCAACAGCAATGACTGCAATGAATCCACCTCCCCACTCCCTCCCACACTCCGGGGTCTTTACTTCCAGAACAACAACTTCAAGGCGGTGATCCTGCTGACACAAGTGTTTGCTTTTCTGAAACCTCCCCTCGCTCCCCCTCGGCCTTTTGGGCAGCTGGAAGACTGAGCTGTGTTTGGGAGGTGCTAACATCTACAGCCACTTCCTTCTCCAAAAGGAGCAGAATGAGCCCTTCCCTGAATTTATTCACACTGAGGCACAAACGGGCACATTTAGTAAAACCGATAAAATGCCACTTTTCTTGATGCCAGTTCTGATGAAACCCAGGAGAAACCCAAAGGCAAAAGAGAGAGCACGCAGAAATCAAAACGCACAGGAGGAACATACTCCAACCCAAAACCCAGGAGGGCTGAACTCCAGGTACGACGACAGTGGCTTCTAGCAGCCGCTGAGGGGTCCGCAAACATTCACTATGCGATCACATGCACACTTCAACTTGACTTAAGTTATGAGACCTGAAGGAACACTGCAAAAATTCCTGCCATATAGAGAAAGCATTCACTGATAGCTCAAGGTTTATACCATACGGTTGAAAACCAGATTTACTGAGGTCAATCAAAACAAAACTAAGATCTCTGGCCCTAGAGAGCTGCACAAAACTTAAATACCAGCTCTAACATCCACCAAAGTCCTCAAAGCCTCACAAAGGGGAAAAAATCCCCAAAATTAATTAAAAGGAGAAAGACAGGAAAGGAAATAAAATCAAAGGAAAGCAAAAGCGTCTTGCTTTTAACATATGAAAGTTTAGATGCTTTTGATCATATAAAAGCATTCTCATTTTTTCCTGTCACTAGGCACAGAAGTCAATTGGCCTGTTGATTTTGAAATCCTAATGAAATATAGGGTTTGATGTGCCTAACTCTGCACGATCTGCTCAGGGTGTCAGACTTCTCACAGGCACCTCTCCGAGTCCACCACATTTTCCCCGGCTCCAAGCCCACCCTGCTCACCCTCCCTTCCAACCAGCTGCTTCTCCCAGCAAGGGAAGCACTCGCAATTCCTAACCAATTTCTCCTTCCCCTCCTCCCTTTTTTTTTTTTTTTTTGTGGTAAGAGTGACCTTTTAAAACAACCCACCTGTCTAAAGAACACTCTTTCCTGGTATTTGTCAAGGATATTTGAACAGATTTGACCGTAATGAATGTCATGCTTCCAACCGTTGAACTGAACGATCCGTTCCCAGACTTCCTTTTTTTTTTTTTTTTTTTTTTAAAATGCTGCTTACTGAAACATTCATAAAATCCGCTTGGCAGCCTCAGGGCTTGAACCTCAGCTGTATACCCTCTGTGTACTTAACACCGGCACTGCTGGAAGAGACCGGGGAGAATTCTTCACTTTTCCATAGGATGGGTGACAGGTTCATTACCCTCCTTCACGGGAGGGGACAGGCTGGGGTCCTCCAGCTCGGGGCTCTGCACAGGTGCGGGGCAGCAGTACACTTTGAAAGGACTCAGAAGTTTGCAAACTCTTTGGGGTAGGAAGCTTTTCTAACACCTACTCGTAAGTTCCAGAAGTTTTTCATGAATTTTTATAAATAAATACCAAATCTTACGCCCAGAGAAATGGTACACTGAGCATCTGGCATATTTTTTCTGCTGCTGCTCTTGGGTAGAACACTCTGATTTACCTCTGCCGTATTCCGAGAAAGGCATCTGCAAACAAACTTGCCTTTCAGGGAAGTTAATTTCTCTCTTAGCACTCTTGCTAATAAGAGTTTTAGTTATATAAAGCCTGTATTTTAAAAATACACTTCAATTACTTTCAACACCACTGAAATTCACCTGCTTCTGTCATGGGAAGAGAGAAACCAATCTATCAGTCCAAACAAGCACTGGGAAATGGTCAAAAGGGAGAATGCCTTGCAGGGCGCACAATCACAGGACAAATAACCAACAAAAAGAGAAGACAGAACTGGCATTGAAAAAAGCAGCCTGAACTGCCCAAGCACCCCAAAAGCTCATTCGGAAAACAAAAAACAAGGAAAAAACCTGAACACAACCTAATTACCAACTTGGGAAGACAGCAATCTGACTTCTTAATTGAATTTGCCCGAGTTGAACTCTGCAGATGCCATTTACTGCACACGTAGGACAGCATATGGCACTAACAACCCGGGAACTGGCATTTGCACTGCACAAGACATGTAAATGTCTCTCACCTTAGCACTTAGGTTGTCTTCATTTTGAGGTTGAACGGTTCCTTATCCACTCACCTGTGCTATCTGTAAATACTACATATAATGAAAATTATACCACAAGCAAAACCTCACACCCCAACCTTCCCTGGTTTGATGGGAGGCTTGTGAAAATCATCAGAAAGATTCCTCTCTGCTGCAGAAGTCAGGCCGAACTCAGACACCCACAGCTCTTCTAGAATAGTGCAGAAATGACACCTCAGGAACTTCATTTTTACCCATCCTTGTGTTTTACACCTGTGTTTTTTTGACAGAGGACTTAATTACTGTAGGAACAACTCCTCACACGGTGAAGCAAACCAGGCTTCCTCACCCAAACCTTTCCGACTGCTGCAGGGTGATACTACCAGTTTAAACATACACTTCACTGCAGCCAGCACGTGGCAAACCCATGTGCCTAGCTAACGATGCCATGCAAGGCAGACAGGATCCATCAAGGTGATAAATCCTTGGGAAATGTAAAGCATCAAACAGCAGCAGAGATTGGATCGATGCCTACACACTGGAAATGTGCTGCTGAGAACTGGGTTAACTTAGGGCAGGAGTGAAGTGGATGCCATTTACAGCAGCAACAGTTAATTTAAATAAATGTCTTTGCAGCAAAAGATCTGATGGGGTTGGCTAGCATGGCCCCACTTTCAGAGGCTTCAGGGGCCAGGGAATGGTCTCCTTTGAGCAGCCCTTCCCCACAGCCAGCGTCCCCCGTTTCTCAGCCTGCGGGTGTGTTTCACCCCACTCCCAACTCCAGCCCTGGCTGGTACCAACGCTGGGTCCCTCTGAGGACATCAACCAACAACATCACAAGACGGAGATCCCTTCCCTTCCCATGTAATTACAGGGTGGTGCCACTGTGCAGATGTCTTCATGCAAAGCTTCAGCAGCCCGCAGTTAACCAGAAGAATACTGCAGTAAATGTGGTTGGAAGGGGGAAAAAAAAAAAAAGGAAAAAACATGTTTACCCTAAACTTGACAGAACTGCCTATAAATAGCTATAAGGCCTTGTCAAGCACATCTTTGCTGTAATTTCTCCTAAAATATCATGTCAGTGGGATTTAGTCCCACATGTATATTTTCTATCAGAAAATAGCCTCACTAATACATCTTAAAGATGCCTTACTGCTCTCTGCCTAGCATCTGGAAGGTATGCACGTGGATTTATAAGGCTTATGTGAAGCATAAGTCAGTGGTTAATCCATTTGATTGTAAATCAAGTGACTATGCACTGTGACCACATTAAAACTCTGCCATCAATAAAAAAGGGAAAACTACAACTAACCTATAATTTTGGTTGACTAAATCAAGCCTATTCCATGGACTCACACGCATTTGGTCCCAGATCTGTGATACAAAGGAGATGCTTGACAGTCACATCTTTAATGACTTACATGTGCAGCTTACAGGGCTGACAGGCTGGAGACTTTTCTCTCCTCAATAGTTATTTACTTGACAGAAGTCAAACAGAGAAAACTGAACACTGGCATCACAAAGGGTGCCGAAGTGAGAGAGGTGACTTTCATCACAGCTGCAGACTTAGGCTAAAGGTGGAGCACTGGAAATAAGAGTAAGGCTTAAACATCTTTGGCAAGACTTTTGGCAACTCCATGCCCTGAAGGAGGGCAAATGTGAAGCAGACCCTTTGGCCCACTGTATGCCCATACCCGTGTGCCTGCCACATCTGGAGATGTAAAGAGGCGATGATCTGCTTACCATTTTTCCTAGCGTTGTAAGCATCTATTCCATCCACCTGCCAACTGACCGAGTGGTGCAAAGTGGCCCTTAGACACAGGCCTCCCAGCCCTCACATGCATGACGGCGGCTCCCTGACCACCCAGGAGAAGAGTTCTCACTGGGACTTTTCCCATGCACAAGCCAGCTATCCTGACAGGTACAGCCCACTGCTGGCATGCCGCGGCCTTTGTGAAGCAGTACCCACTCTCCTAGAGACCACAAAGCACCCAGGACTTATGTGAGACCCAGGAGACCAAAGTCCTGCCTTCGCACCCGCAGGCCCCAGCTGGGCTTTCTCTCCCGTTGCAGTCCAGCCACCTCCCAAGTCCTGCCACGGGGCCCGGGCAGTAATGCAGAGCCAAAGCTGCTGACAGCAGAATTGCACCTTGCGCCCTTGGAACAGAAGATGAGGTTTTCCTCAGAAACACGTGCACCACAACTCGCCCCTGGCTTCAGGCGAGGCCTTGCGACCAGCACCGCTGGACTGTCCCCTCACTCATCCCCTCGCACAGCCTGAACTGAAACACGCCAGAGACAAATTCTGTCACATCTACCTCACAGTGTTATAATCCTTTACTTTCAAATATCTTCCACAAGTATTTCCTGCCCCACTCCAAACCTCAGCGCTCCACCTCCCTAGAACTTGTACTTCTAGGCAAGCGATGACCACAAACTGCAGCGTCTTCTGCTGCCAACGGGCTTCACAGCAGAAAAGGAAAATTAATTCCTCCCTGGAAGGGGAGCAAGGGAGGCAGCGGGAAGTCCTCTCTGGAGGACTCGGTTCTGAGGGTTCCCCTTCACATCTCCATGATTTCTTCAGAGGTTCTTCCAAAGACAGCAGCACTCCAACATCAAAGCTGGAGGAAACCACACTGCTGTGCTTCTGTTTGGCTCCTTTATCAGAGCCATAGAGTGCTGCAGAACTCAGAGCCTCGCGCTAATTAAACATCAGTGTCACTAGGACAGAAATCATTACCTAAGACTATTTATGGGAACACTGTTGTTTCTCCACAGAAAAGATGCATGACTGGGGAGGGAAGAAAGAAGGGGAAGAGATAGACATTATTCTGTATCAGTCCTTTAAATACATGGAAATAAATCTTAAATTGATTAAGTCTTCCCATCAAGCATCTAACCTCTATTATCTGCAGAGAGACAGGCTTCTTGGGGGCAAACAGGCTTTCAAGTACACAAAGAGACAGACTCATACTTCACCCTCTTACAAATTACACTACAGCCTTCCTTTCTAATCACTTTTATGATTCAGTCAAATATGTCGTGATTTTTCAGACACAGTTAATAGTCGTCATACTAACATCTGCACCACTTTGGTGCCAACCAAGGATGGGCACGGGCACAGCAGCAAAAAAGTGTTGCCCTCCTGGGATTTCTGCCACGACAACTCACAGATCTGTCTCTCTCTTCCATCCCTCTGCCTCATGAGAAAACCCCTCACTCCTCTGTCACGCTGTGCCTCCCCTTCTCTGCTGGTGACTTTTATTTGCATTTCTTAGTTACCCACTTCATCTAGAGTACAGGAAATTGGATCGTGGCCCAACAGTGATATTTGTGTAGGATTGTTCCCATTTTCTGACCTCTTCTTTAATTTTATGAGTTTTCTAGGCTCTTTTGACAGTCCACTGGAGACCTGAAAGGAGATACCATGACACCAGACTTGACAGCTTTGCAGTGAGGTCTGCAGCACTTTGTGTTGCCCCCGCACCTACAGCACTGATTAATAAACCCCTCAGATTTCATGCAAAGCAACTTTCAGGCTGGAAAGGACAGCTTGGGAAGTCAAACTAACGTCAGGGGCTCCATGGTCAACATCTAAATTATGATTCCAAACCTGCCCTGGCCAAGCTCCACCAATGTGCCTCATCCCTGTACTGTTCACATGAAACAATGCACTCAGACTGCATGAACACCACACATTTGACATCTCCCTGAGTTATCTTGTGTGGTCTATCTTTTGTATGAGAAAAAAAGCATAAGTAGACCAGAAATCTTATTGATAAAATTATCTATCTGCATTCTAATGAAATCCAACTGGTAACTCCACTTAAGTCTCCCTGCAAGCAGGATTGCCAAGGCACATCCTGCTTGCTTATATCAGTAAAAGTCCTCAGTCAATCACTTCAGCATGAAATACAGATTAAAATAAAAACTATATACCCGAAAAGACCAGCAGACAAAAGGTATTCTAAACTCCAGTTTAAAAAGTAGCTGATTTAATCAGAAATGTTTCCAAATGTTCAATAACTTACAGAAACGCATCTGAAACAATACAGTTCACTTTCCACATGTCCCTTTCCCCTCACGCCACTAACACCATTGGTTCCTGATGGATTACTTTGACTTTGCTTTTATTTCTCATCTGAAATCATAACCCACTTATTGATTGGTGTAGGCTATTATTTCATTTGAGAAAGAGAGTGTTTGAGGTCTCATCTGAAGAATCAGTAGTAGCATAAAAAGCAGTAAAAAAATTAGGAGCTGCTTTTTATGCAGGAACCCCGAAGAGCAAACCAAGACCCATTGCCAAAGTAGAACAAAGTGGAAATGGAGCATATATCGTCTGATACCGAGCCTGATATTTTTCAGAAGAGCAGCTAGTCCATGAAAAAAGAATAAATTTTTAAATTTTTTTGTGGCTCAAGTTGCCTGATACTTAAGTATAAATATCCGCAAGGAATGCTGAAATAGCCAGATGGGTCAGAAATGTGTTTGGTTCAAGCAGGTCAGGGCTCACCCTGCCCCATCAGTCCCAAGACACCACTGGCTGCTGCAGAAGGCACGGGTGTCCCGGGGTGTCCCCTGAGGGACACTGAGCAGCGTGGCCCAACCCCTCAACGATCAGAAAAATTCCCACTCCTCACATCCACCTGGCACAGGAGGCTCAACAGGGCAAATGCAGTAATGGGATAAGATACCCTGGAGGGTAAATGAGCCAGGCAGGGGTGGGCACCGCAGGGAACGGAAGGTACCTCCGTCTTCATGGGAGGGAGTTCCTCACATTTGCCATAAATGAGAAGAGTCTGCCTGGATAGCTGCTGCAGAGTTATCATTGGACTGCAAATAATCTTCCTTTCTGATGTTTTTTTTATGCACCCGTAACTAGGTTTGGACCATTACGGTGCTTCACGCCAGGCACGAGTGTACCTTCAGGCACTGAAGGGGTTTGGGTCCAGTGCAAAGGGCAGTTTGCAAAACCAAGCAGCCGTCACAACACAAGTACTGCAGGGAGTGCAGGAAGCATCAAAATAAATGGCTGGACTGAAATCAAAAGATACCAAAACAGCGCCATCAGATCCCGAGTACTTCTCAAAAAACATCTCATTTAGGTAAAAGTCAGGTTTTCTTAGGCACCGCTTCTGACTGTTTGAAAGTTTGCCCCACGCTGATCCTAACAGTGAACCTACCTGATCCTAGCTTCCTTTCTTGTAAGAGCCTCTTTAGCACTTTGAAAAGTTCCTCTACTGCTGTACCTGGACAGGCATCCCAGCAGTACAATGGGCAAGGAGCAGCAGGAAATGCCTACTGTGGAATTACACGTCGGGATGTTCTTGATGATGTTCTCTGATAGCGCCCTGGCACCTTCTGAATAGATTTTCACATCAAAGAATCGCTGATATAAACATACTTTGTTTACATTGCTCACCAAAAATCGTTGTTCAACATCTTATAAACGCCTGTAAATCACTGATCATGCCAGCTTCTAACCCATCTGGATTCCAAGTTCTCTGACTCTAGTTAAATCGCTGCCTCTTAAATCAATGTAATGCTCCAGCTGACACAGTACTGAAGTTTTTAAAAAGAGTACTATGATAACATTAAAAGCATTTTGGTGAGGAAAATGCTCAGCAGTTCACAGCTCCTATAAATAACAGCTAGGGTAGGCATGCATAACTTTCTGAAACACAACCACAAAAATTAGGAAATTGAGCTAAAACCTGTGCTTCCACCTCTCCACAATAACTCCTTTACATTATAGCCCACATATTTTGGCCCAACATTGCCTTCTACTTATAGCTGGAGCCAGGGCACCTCAAAGCAAAAGCAAACTTGTTGATGGAAACCATTTTACCTTAATATATTGCTGCCCCCGATGACGTTGCTCTAGTAAGGTACAACATAGCTATGGAGAGAAAAGACGCTACATACGCTTCTTCCTTGGCCAGGAGTGTGAGCGTGGTGCCCCCAGCCCATCACACAACTGTGTGCCCCCTCAGCTCAGTGAAGAGTGTTATGACTCTGGAAATCAGGCTATTTTGCAAAAAAAGTTACAATTATAACATGAACTGTGGTTAGAAAGGACCCCTTGTCCAAAACCAAGAACCCATCAAACCAAGAATCCATCAAACTCATCTAACTTGAGAGGTTCTTGTTAAGCTCCCCCTTCAGACAAAGCAAACGCACACAGAAAATAAAGAAAAAGCAAAAAGGCCTCATCAGCAGCTCAGACAAATATATGTATGTATTTTGTATATACATATGTATACATATTTTAGACAAACATACGTATTTTGAACTCATTCTTACTCCAGACCCAAACATGGCATCTTCACCAGGCCCATCCATACTACAAATTCCATATTTCTGTTGTAATAAATCATATATTATTTTCCGTATAAGACGCATAATAGATAAGCGAAGCACTGAATATAATTGAGCTCTTGCCCTCAAATTCACGGAAGTATAAACACTGACAGACAGATTAGTTTTTCCTCCCTCATCATTTTACTTTGAAGTGAAATGTGGCTCTTGAGCAAGAAAGCGCTTGTACACCTGAGGAGAGGCGTGCACAGCCCCACAGGAAACGTTAAACACAGCTCATGTAGAAATGTGGGGATTTCCTCTCTGCTAACTCTATTAGCCATGCCCACTTTTTCCAAGACTGATTTTCCAGAGGTTGTCACTGAGCATCAAAGCCACTGGTCACGCAGAAAATTTAAAGCAACCCTCTCTACAAAAAATTACGCTTCAAGTCACAGCCAAAAAGCACCTTAAAAATAAGTGCAAGCTGAAAAAAGAGACAGCATAAGCCAAGAGAACCGTAGGAATGCCTGATGGTGCCGGCACCCTTCCTGGGACAGCAAACCTGCTGAATCCTGGACGTGTCCTTCCATGGTGGAGCTGCCAGAGGAGGTGCAGCCAGGTTCCCACTCGGGAAGGTCAGCTGAGGTCAGCTGAGAGGACTATTTTGAGGCGTAGAAAAACACCTGCAAAGCATTTCCCGCAGCTATAGTGACAACACTCAGGCTGCAGCACAGGCAGCACCATGCTTCAGACTGACCCATGGGAGCAAAAGCAGATGTTAGTCAGAAGAAAAAGATCATTTTTTGCCATCCAAGTGGAGTTTTCTTGCATATTAAGAGAGTCCATAAACTACAGATAAGGACATTCCCTAAACTTTGACACAAGAGTAATCAGATTGAACTGAAAGTATTCCAGTTTAAAAACCAGAGGTAGTGTTTGCTGGTTTTATTTTGCTTTAGGTTTTTATTCAAGGGAAAAGCCTGATCACATGCAGTTGATCAGTTATTTTCACCAGTATGGAGATTATCCAGTTCATTTCTCCACATGTGCCGCAGCAGCGCTGGGGACTGGGCTGTGAGCAGATGGGTACAGAGTCCAGCCCTGAACGTCCCCAGCTCTGCGCCAACAGCATCCCAGCTGCATCACCTTCACTGTCACATCCCACCCGTGTCCCACACGAGCACCCCATAAACCCTGGTGTGTCTCAGACTGCTGTGGTGAGCGATGCACAGACCAAATCATGGAGCTATGGGCCACCTCAAGGGAAATTTGAACATTTTCCACTTCTTTGCCTGGCTTCTCTTACTGGAACTATATAGTGCTTTTTAGGGTGAAACCAGAAACAAATGCCTCGTTTCTATATGAAGCTGGCAAATGGGAATCAAACTGAGGTGCGCACAGGCTAAATTGAGACTGTAGGTCCAAATATCTGATGACTGACTGAAGCCTGGCTTCTAATAGACAGTTACAAAACTGTAAAACCTATGGTGCAATACTTCTCTTGAAATCTGAAATACTTCTCTTAAATTTCATTTAATCTTCGAGATTGATTTCAGTCAGCTGAAACCAAACTAGTTACCTAAACAAGCAATTGCACGTGCTAATACTTGCATGTTCATTATTTGGGTGCAGAGTGAAGCTCTAAATGTAACCTGAGTTGCCCTTTTCTTCAAAGTATCAGTTAGATGTTGCACATACAAGTCTGTCAAAAAAAAAAAAAATCCATAGAAACATTCCGTCATATACAAAAGACTTTGAAATGTCAGTTAAAGATCCCTTCACAGAATGAAATTCTTCCATGAAACCTGAAAATATTAATGCACAATCACCAAAAATTCTGTCATACATCCATCCCCAAACAATTAAGGACTGAAAAAAACCCAAACCCCTAAATCAGTGTGATATCTGGTTCCAGCAGCACTTTGCACAGGTATGATGCTTGGGGAGGGGGGCACATGTGGCTCCTGTCCCCACCCACACTCCTGCTCACATCACACCACATCAATCATGTTTCCCTCAACACTTGAGGTAATTACAGAGCATCGTGGATGACTATGTGGAAAAAAAAGAGAGAGGACACATTTCCCACCCCCAGGGCCACAAGCTGCTTCTCTGGGTGGGCTTTCCTGGCCTGCGGTCCGTTTCCACAGCGCAGCATCACCCCCAAACCTGGGTACCGCTATCGCCTCTGCCAGGAGCAGTGTGAAAAGTCACTGTGGGAAAACAAGTGTCATCCACCTTCATTGCCCAGCATCAGCTGAAACTTCCCTCATGAAAACCTCATTGGATCTTTGAAACCTCGTTAGCTGCAGTACTCAGTCATTTGCACCAATATCACAGAGAGGTGTAATCTCTGAAACACCAGAAGAAGTGCCAACTGTCGAATTAAACGCGATGATTGACTTTGATGATACCCCGCCACACCATGGGATGCATTTTCACATCAAAGACTTCATGTCGTTCCTCACGTACTGACTCCTCGGGCAGACGAGCCCCGAGTCCCATTTGCAAAACACAGTTCTCCACCTTGAAAGCAAGTGCTCATCACAAGGACAGACGTGGCCAAATTGCTTATTCAAAGTGAGAAGCAGGTTCCTCAGTCCCTGCTAAGCAATGTGGTAATCCTAATTTGCAGTGTTTCCCAAGTAATTATACTCCTGCAATAATGATGTTAATAAAAGTAACAAGTAAGAGGGCAGCTGGGATAATTCTATCGTGTCTCTGTTGGAATTATAGCAAAAGCTTCTGGAATTCATACCAGTGCACAGTTTTGTGTTGTTTTTTTTTTAAAAAAAGTTACCTTGAACATATTTCATAATTCAGCTAAATCAAAGCAAATTTTATTCCCCTGAAGTCTGATTCAATGTCAGTTGATGCAAATGAGCATTAGCTGAATGAGTGAATATCTAAGTGCATTCAGCCTTGGTGCCAAAATCACACATGGTGTAACTTGTTGATGAATTTGCCTATAAGGATCATCTAGAAAATATTTTCTGCTTCTTTGTAAGAATAAAACAGGTTATTGATCTCCCAGGAAAAGTTATCTATTAAACATTAGGACATGGACCTGTTGGAACAGGTCCAGTGGAGGGCCACGAAGATGATCAGAGGGATGGAGCACCTCCCCTGTGAGGACAGGCTGAAAGAGCTGGAGTTGTTCAGCCTGGAGAAGAGAAGGCTCCGGGGAGACCTTATAACAGCCTTCCAATATCTGAAGGGGCTACAGGAGAGCTGGGGAGGGACTCTTTGTCAGGAAGTGCAGTGACAGGATAAGGGGTAACGGTTTTAAATTGGAAGAGGGGAGATTTAGATTAGATACTAGAAAGAAATTCTTTGGTGTGAGGATGGTGAGAGCCTGGCCCAGGTTGTCCAGAGAAGCTGTGGCTGCCCCATCCCTGGAGGGGTTCAAGACCAGGCTGGTGGGGGCTTTGAGCAACCTGGTGTGGTGGGAGGTGTCCCTGCCCAGGGCAGGGGGGGTGGAACTGGATGATCTTTAGGTCCCTTCCAACCCAAACTATTCTATGATTCTATGAAACAAGGATAGCTACTATACAGAATTTAATCCATTCAAATTTTCCTTATCCAGACACATGTCACCACTAGACAAAAGATCTGGCACCAAAGATTTTCTGGGAAATGCTGCAACTTATTAAGGTGAAAATCACATCCACCATTTGCAGCTGCATTGTCAGAAACATATTTTACTCCTTTTGAACTGAAGTCCTCAGCTGGCTCAACCTTTTGTTTTGGCAGCCCTCTAAAGAAAGGTGATTTTTGTCTACCTTGATAGACTCCAATTCTCCTTTAACCTTCCTTCAGGAAACCTTGTTTCTTTCCCATATTCTCCTAAACCTGTTGAATAAGCAAATGTTTCAAGATGCCCAAAGTATGGACTGCCATCTCAATGTGAAGGACAGAACACATGATTTCTTTCTTTCCCTTTCCTCTGCTTTCTCTCTCTCTCATTTTTTTTTTTTTTTTCCCGCTAAGAGTCAAAAACATGCCTCTCCAGCATGGACATCAAGCATCATTCGCCCCGTGGTTCCCCAAGAAACCAAAGCCATGTGCTTTCCTCACTGGGAACAATTACAGAGCTCCGTTTAACGAATATATACGGGATTCTTTAATATTCCAGAAATTCACCTTATCTTTCAACTAGTCTAAAGCTGCACTCCGGATTATAACGAGTTGCCCTGGTATCACTCCATAGATAAAGCAATAGTGGTCCTGACGGGTACTGCTTTCTCCACAGCCCTGATTCATCGGCCAACCCAGTGCCGGCCGCAGCCTTCTGTTCCCACCGCTTCCCCGGAAAAAACATACAAGAACTGGCAAGTCGGAGGCCTCCATCACAGGGAGCCCTGCCCAAAAGATAAAGCAAGGAGACTGAGGCATCCCTCTGGAATGCTTTGGCTCCCTGTGCTGCTGACGGGGAGAGAGGGAGCCCGTCCAGTGGTTGTGCATATGTATGGGCATAGCTATGGAAGGAAGGAAGGGGTTAAGGATGGATTTTGTTCACTAATTGCCCCATCTGCAATGAGCCTATTGACCATAAGTATAACAATGAACCTACCATGCCAAATCTTTAAAATTAGAAACATCTGAAAAGCCTCTCACTCGCTGAATGTTTTTGGAGAGTTTCTCTATGTGCCAACTAATGGTGCGGTTTGATCCTTTACAACTCCAGCAAAGCTTCTCAAAATAGCTTAGAAGCTCAGCTAAGATGAGAATATGCTATTAACCATCGCTACAACCCTGGCCCAACCAAATGCACCAGTCCTTTTGTCTTTGCCGGCTACATGACAGCTACAGATTCTGCATTAGCCCATTTTAAGCAATTCAAAACATTTTTGTGAGGGTCTTGACAATCTTCCAGCAAAAAGCAGCTGTCAAAATGTATCGTACAATATACTAGCAGAGCTCCTCCACACTGCTGCTATAATTAGGTGTTTTTTTTTTTTCACTTTGACTTTAAAGCAGCTTGCAGAGAATATAATTTTCAGTTTGACTAAATCAAATGTTCAGAGCACATCAGGTCCATAATTACATTTCAATTTGAGAAGAATGTGCTCAGTTTAAAAGAAAGCAAGCAGCAGAGTTGGTGGTAATTTATTTTACCGTTCACAGCTTCTGAAAGCCAAACCCTCAGAGTAACTACAGTTCACAAAGTATGCAGGAATTCGGGACCTCCTTCTGAAGTGAACTCAGCATCCACATGGCCCTTTCAGGGCAGCACATTATAGGCAGAAGCTCTGAGGCTTTTACCCTCCAACTCTCTTCTGACACTGTCTCGACTTCAGTGAAATAGTGAATTCAGCTCCCCACCTCAATGGCCATGACAAATGACAGAGCACATCTGCTGTTAGGGTCTGGCTGTTTGTGGGGCATTTGTAACACAAAATACCAATAAATAAGGTTTAACTGCCTTTATGGATGCAAAAGAGCCAGAGCTTACTGAGGAGCCTGGCTCCAAAAAGATACACAAGTACATTTTTGACAGTTGTATTTAATAGGGCTATTTTTTGAGAAGCCTTGGCCAAACGTGCCCTGGCACAAGCCTGCTGAAACCAAGGGCAGTACAGGGGCGAAACCGGCCCTGTGCCATCGGTCTTATTGCCTTTCTCAGCCCAAACGCCCACTACTGTCCCGTGAAGCTTTACTCGAGGCACAAAATGAGTTTCAAACTGCAGCTGTTTTTTCAGTAATTCCTTAAGTGCAACATACAACTGATCCTCACCAGGACAAAAACTACACTCTGACTCAGAGTTACAATTTCTCCCACCTTCACACAGAAGAAAAAGGCTGTGAGTTTTCATTACTGTTGTGTTTTTCTTACTATTTCCTCCTTTTCCTAATAATTTCCGCACTCTCCAACCCTGAAAGGTCCCTGCTTTTGCTTGATCCAGGCCTACCTTACCTCATCTCCCACCCTCTCTCCATACCCCCTTTTTCCCCCTATATTCTCTCATGTTTCTCTCATCTTCAGATATTTTTATGTTGCTGAAAACACACTAGTTCCTTTCTACTTCCTGCTCACAATGTCATGCTTTGAAAAATAAAATAAGTGAAAATAATTCATCTTTCAAAATTCAAAAATTAATTTTTTCCCCTGGTGGGGATTTTTTTTAGTCGTTTTGCTTTTTTTTAATCCCTCTGCTTTCTTTCCTTTGTGGAGCTTTTCAGTGCAAGCCTCTGCAGAACCGCGTTTGCAGACTGAAGGCGACATCCTTTTGCAGTCATTTATCAGAGCACGGACGACTGGCATCACTGCCCTTCTCCACCCAGGCTCTCCTTCTTGTCTTCCCTTCTTCCAGTTCAGTCTACCAGATTATTAATTGTCAACTTTTATACCCTTACGGTCTAGTTTTTGCTAGGTTTATTTCTCCAACATTAGAGCTGTTCAAGTCACTGATTTGCTTCTCAATGCAATGTGGACTGGCTCCTCCGCCCACCGATCCCCCTCATGAGGGGACCTGTGAAGTTCACCCCCAAAGGGCAGCGCTCATCCCACAGCATCCGTGTGGGGCTGGATGATCCCAGCTCCTGCCGCTATCCCAGAACACTTCTCTGATTACTCAGACTGCTGAACAGAGGGCTCCTGATTTACTTCTGCGTAACAGCATTTACCTTAAGTGCTCAGTGGGACCCCCCACCACCACTTTAAGTGTACACTTCCAGACCAGAAGGAGGGAAGAAAACCTCATGCTGCAGAGAATCCCCAGAAAGGCCAGGTCACAGAGACTGTGAAGAGGGCACGGAACAGTTTTACAAAAACTCTAGAATAGCAAAAGCAGAGAGAGATTTGCGTATGTAATTGCAGCCCCTCTGGTAACAGACCCCTCGTTTCCTCACCATAGAGAATGCGCAGATGTCAAATTCTGCAGAAAGCCTGGATCTGGCTGTGGAACAGGCTCTGCAATCAACTGCCTCCCTCCCTCCTTTTTACTAGCTAAAAAGGGTCAGCCTCAATGGCAGCACTCAGCAGAGACTGATTATTTCTGGTTTTTCTGTTAAAGGAAGGCAAGTGGATGAACAGTGCTTCCACCCTCCCACTTGCCAAAGACACTCTCTGATGGAGCTGCACCACAGCAGCCCAGTCTCCAGTCTCCATTGGGTCTCCTGGCCACAGAACAGCACCAGAAGGGAACCGGGCTATTGACAGGCTATTTCACATTTGGCAAAGGAGTGCTGGCTGAGGCTACTGCTGTAGGTGTTGGCTTTTTATCCAGAAAAGGATGACTGTTTAGTTAGGGTAGAAGAAACAGAGCAAAAATAAATGGTTCCTGTAACAGAGGAAGGTTTTGGAGTTTTGCAGATCTCTGTGCTGGGATTTGTGTGGTTAAAGCAGCACGTAGATGCCCCGGAAGAAGGGGTGATGTGAAGCAGTGACAAAGCCTACTGATGAGTAGAGGTTAATGGGGGCTTCAGCAGCAGCCACTCCACCTCCTCCCAGTCCAGCATCAGGAGATAAATCACAGATACAAAACGCCTTCTGTACAAAGAATATATCAGTAGACTAAGACAATGTGGAATACTACAATAGAATGACCTAGAAGGGGATTTACATTTCACTACTCCAAGGAAGAATGAGTGACCATGAAACGAGACTAAGAAGTTCAGAGCTGGCAAAGGGAAAGGCCCCTTGTGCAAGGGATAATCTACCTGTAGCACTCCCTGTCACCACACCTGGACACCTGAAGCTTCACATATTCAAGAACTGGCTGGACAAAGACCTGGAAAATAAAGCCACAGGAAGATAACAAGTTCCCTCTGTCTCCCAGAAGCCTCTGTTTTACCATTCAGATAAAACTGGGGATGGCCAATAATGAAGACTCTAATTCCCTGAATATCATGTCCTAGCTGTTCTTGCTGGGCAAGAAGCTAAATGTGGAAAGAAAAAAAGTGGGCGGTGATCATCCGTCTACAACTTAAGAAATCCAGCACCAAGTGACTTCTACAGCTTAATTTTTTTTCCTAGCTAATTTTGAAACAAATTGTATGAAACAATGAGTAACCTTGAAAATATACACAAGAATCTGTCCCAAACGGGCTATATAACATCTTAAAGCAGTCCACAGCCACTTTGAACCTCAGGCTGATCCTACATAAATACATCAGCACTATATATTGTACTACTCACTGATCTTGCCAGTTCTCGGGTTGTATTTTCAGGCTGACAAATTGCCCTCTAATAATATTTCCTTCATATTTAACAAGATAATTTTCTCCTCCATTTCTTCAGTTTATTTTTCAATTTGCATAAAAAAATCCATATAGTCATGCTTCAGCTCCTCTGAACTATTCTTACTCTTTCACTAGGCAAAACAGAAAATCAGTAACGCATCAAGCAAAAGCTTGTTACACACCATTGCTTTTTTCTTGAGAGCGAGCGTGAGTCTCTCCTAAGCCAAGATTCCTAATACCTCTGCTACCCACTCAAAAATGCAGTCCTATTTATCAAGGCTATGTTGTTAAGTAGACATAGCTTTGATCTTTATTTGGATTCATCACAGGCTTAGTCATTTCTTTCCGTCAATAGTATTCCATATCCTTAATACTTTTATTTAGAAATCGGATACAGTTTTGACTTACGTGGCCTAAAAGTAATTCAAAAGTCATCAATAGTAAGAAGACTCATTAACCTTTATGTCTTGCTCCGGGACATGAACATGCAAAGTCAATATAATAAAGTATTTTTGTAGAAAGACAGGGAATTTTCAAGTGATTACAACAGCCAGACAGCCTGTCACTTCAGGAGCAATATGGGGACCCTAACTCTCTTTGGTGGGCTTGGGGCGGCTGGGTGTTTTTAATCTGTTTTTTAAAATAACAGCCTAAGGATCTATGCCGTATATCTTGAGAGGTGGTCTTGTTGCAAAATGTCACAGAAACACCATAAATTGACCCCCACACTCCAAAAACATGCCCGGGCTTATCTCATAGATGCAATTCAACTCTCCTTTTTCAGCAGACACAGGCCAGAAATAGCAGCTTCCCCATCAAAGCCTCGTACTTCTCCGATGCCCCATCACGTGGACAGTCTGCAGAAGCTCGAGGTTGTGACATTCGGAGCTGCTCCGAGGCATTCAGAAAAGCACACACACCTGCAGCCACAGGCATTTCCTTGTTGCTGCCAGAAGGCTTTCCAGTTCAAAATTACCATGATTGTTTCTTGTGCATGAAGTTGCAGGCAAACACAATCACATCAACAACATCTGAGCTGCCACTGACCATTCTGACGCTGCTGCTCCCGACACAGAAATGGCAGAAAATGTGAATAAAGCTGCTTCAAAGTCAACACACCACTTTTTACCAGCTGAGTGACTTTCTGGAAGTCCAGAAGCAACACAAATTGAGAGGATGCATTCAGTCTAGTAAGGATCTGTCTAGTGTACAAGAGTGCAGAATCATTAGACTCGAAATAAAGCGTGTAAGGTACAAACTGCTACCATCAGGATAAAACGCATGCCTATTCTTGTTAGCCAGCCCTACTTGTTAGTCACTGGTGATGCTGTGTGTCACCCGCCTACCACCCTCAGACACACCAGCCCTCCCTGCGGTCAGGGGACACAGACAAAAAGCTTCCCAGATCAGTGGAAAGGGGCCAGGAGACAGCGGCTGTGCTGATCTGCATCCCACGAGTGCCATAACAGTCAGTACTCCTCGTTACCCACCTGGAAAAGCCCTTCAAAGCTCCCAGACCCTTCTGCGGCTCATGCCTTTTCACTGGAATAGGATCCGTGTACCATACCGGTACTGGTGGAGACACACTGGATGTTTCTGATAATCGAATTCCACACCGAATATTTTCAGACAACTAATTGTGGCTATTCACTTTCTTATCTTTATGTTTAAAATACAGATATATACATAACTGCAGAACACTCGAAATGGCAACATATATCTTCACAGCTTTCCTATGAATAGGCTTGATTCAACTCTACCCTTAAGAACCAGCAGGTAACAACACAATTTTTATAATGCAGATTTTTAACTGGAGCCTCGTAACAAATTAGCCCGTGTTCTCTCTGCAGCCTGATAATTATGCTACATTTCCATTACTGCTCAGGTATTTTTCTTTTCAATTAGACGCTTTCTTTTGGAGGTGAGGAGAAGAAATACTTGTTCCCCGGTATCAACAAGGAGACAAAAATGGTGCTGGCTTCCCGTTCAGAATTAACCCAAAACAATATTGAGTGGACTGTCAGACAAGAATTGAGCTGGATTTATACCTCTCGTGCTCCTGAAAGGTATGATAAAGAGAGAGGAGGGCCTCGCAGCACAGCAGCCCACTTGGTAATTAACTGCTGTTTTAGTAGACCAGCTCAAAGATTTAATGGGGTTTTGTCAGCTCTCCCCATCAGCCCTATCCAGAAGGGCAGCCGAGCTGTGCCATCACGGGACACCAGAGTGGGGTTTGGTGGGACCCCACTGTGGCATTTGCTGTCCCAGCACCAGCCGCCCTGCAGGGAGGAGGGGAGAGGCAGGAGGCACCCACTTCCCGGCATCAGCCCGTGGACATCACCGAAAGGGGAAATTCTTGGGGTGTCTCTGGACAAGGAAGATAAGAATTTACCTTGGGTTTTTACTAGCAGAGTCCTAAAGCTACAGGTACTTTTATGCCTGTGGAAAATGAACCACACACAATGTCTAAAGCACTCTATGGATTTTGACCCTTTCTGGGAGCACCACTGAGAAACCAGCACCTGCTCCAAGCGAAGACCCTGGGACTCGTTCCGTGGGTGAACACAGCAGAGGAGCAGAGCATGAAAATAAGAGGACATGCATTATTCAGCATCCCATCCCTACAACTGACAGCATGAAGGCTGTGTCCCCTGGGGAAGGAGAGCACCCCCGACACCCTCATCACGCCCTGGACAGGAGGAATGGAGCACTGAACACGGATCCAGACAGACATCTCCCACCCTGTTTTCGGGGGGAGAAGAATCTACACCCTGGTCCACATTTTTCATTGGACTGAGCCTGGCTTTTTTTTTTTCCTGCCACTAAAACATACTTATTACTCTCAGTAATTTGCAACTGTTGTACATATAGATGTGTCAATAAATCCTGCTACAGATTAGTTTGCAAAATAATTATGGATCGAGTACTAAAGTTTTAATCAAGTTCCACCAAACCTAATGAGAAATTTACTTGAATAAGAATGGAAACTGATCAATTTAAGGTGTGAATGTCACCATGTCACCACATTTCTCCATATGATGTCCCTCACCTCGCTCTCCATATCCACTGCAGTCGTTCCTTCATCTTCATGCCTGGAGGTGACGCAGCACAACGGGGCTGCCCTGGGTAGGGAGCTCACACCACCATCAGCTGTTGTTTTCAAAGATGCTTAGAATTTAAATACCTCAAGAATTTGCAATTACCAAGCATGAAATCACATCTTCACGCTGGGGCTATTACAAGGATTCCAGTCGGGTTCCAGGAAGCGAACGCTGGACAGGCAGGAGTGGTTACGAGGAGCTTCACATGCCATTTGCGGGGCCAAATTCACCCTTGTTATCATTCCAGCAACTTCACTGTTGCTACACAAGAGCTGACTTACGTTCAGTGAATTCCACAGATGCATGAAATAAAGAGGGGTTTTATGCAAATGATGGCAATCATGCCCTGTGCCTGTCTCTGAGCATTTTCCAAGTCTGGGAGGCCAGGAAGACATAGCAATGTCTGCAAGGAGCGTTGCTAATCGTGCATGTGGCAGAAGACCTTGCCAGCCCTCATCTGCCCAGAGTGGGAGCAGAAGATGGAGCCCGGGAAGCTCCAAACAAGGCTGCTGGGGCAATGGCTTCCCTGCTGGCTGCTGCTTCTGCTTGTTCAAGGGCAGGCGAACCACGTCATCTACAGCGGCAACACCTCAGCATCTCAACTTCGCCGCCACCTCCCTTGTTGCACCGCAAGCGGGGCAGACAGAAGATACATCCACTCTCGCCAGGTCCCTCCAGGGAGCACAGGGAGCTGCCATCCCCTTCTGCACCCACCCCTCGGATGGACATGGTGACCAAGGAGGTCCCTACATGTCCCTGCGTGTGCCTTCGGGGGGACACGTTAGCTGTCGGCAACTTACTTGGCATCATCCAAAATGCAGATGAATGCAAATCTCTGACTCGTAAGTGAAGCACAAAGATGGGAAAAGGCAGATTGCACAGAGAGAGCTCTTTGGCGCAGAAGTCACGGCGCTGCATAGCACACCAGAAGGCTTTAATTATGCAGATTCTCTTTCAAGGTCTGGTTTGAAAGCGGACAAAAGTTTATAGGCAGTTGGGAGGTATTCTCCTTCTGCAAAAAGTGTTGATAATATCTGAAGCAAGGAAAACATTTGAAATATAAATTAAACCAAAACTGCTAACCCCACAAGTTGGATCTTTTCGTGCCTATTCATTTGTTTCCTAATCCCTTTTTTCCCCTTTTGCATCTGCCTCTGACTCATCATTATCCCTTTGCTTCCATAACACTGTCTTTTTTTCCTGGAGCTTATTTCTCCATTGTTTTCCTTTATCTATTTTATTCCCTTTTGTTCCTTGAAAAACAGCATCTCTTTACCCTGAGCTATCTGTTCTCATTAATGTAACTCGATGTTAATGTAACTCTTTCCAGGTCTGCGGATCTCCTCGTTCTCTGTCCCATTTTCCCAACCACGTCCTCGTCCAAGCCTGTCCCCCCGCACCCCAAAGCGGGGACAGGCCCAGGCGAGCACAGAGGGCGCAGGAGCTGGTGGGCAAACACCGTGGGAAAGGGATGCTCGCACTGCGTGGGGAGCAGCTGGTCAACTTGCAGAAGAGGGCTCCTACACCATCACCTCCATCCAGTCAAGAAGCACCAGCACAGCTCAGCTCCCGTGGCCAACTTCTTCCACAGAAGAAGAACAACACATTGTCAGAGTGGAAAGAGAAGGAAAGGAAAATCTTCTCTCCTCTGCAAGATTTCTGCCCTTACCATCACTGCACCTGGCCCTGCCATGGCCCCATGGTGGGAATTCTTTGACACAACAACTACAGGGAAAAAAAACACACTTCAGAAGCTGGGATGATACCTCTTCTGCATTAGTCCCAATAACAGGAATAAAATGCACTCTGTCAAAAACCTCAGTAGCAGGTCCCTTATGTTCCTGTGGACCAACTATTGAGACATCTTTTCCAGCTTGTACATACACACATCAGAGTATTTCTTTATTTGAACCCAAGCCAAGCAATACCCAACAAGTTACAGATCACAGAAATGTTTCGGTTGGAAGTGACCTTTAAGATCATCAAGTCCAACTGTTAACCCAGCACTTTCAAGTTACCACTAAACCATGGAGTGAAGCGATGCAGAGGAACCTCTTGCTGACCTGCTTTTGGCACAGTCAAGCAAAGTGCCCAAGGACTCAGACCACCAAAGTCAGAATAAGGGAAAATAAAATGAAAGCAATGAGTCAGAACCTCAAGCCGCATCTCTCTGTGCTTGCAACCACGTCCCCAGGGCTCCTCGAGACTAGTGGAGCTGGATCCTGCAGCTCTGCAGATTTGAAGTCACAGCAGGATAGGTGGGGGAGATGGGGTCCGGAACAGGGTGCCTTGTCCCAGGCAGGGTGCCACTCCCCGTGCCATGTCCCAGCTGGAGCCTCCTCTACAAGATGTACAAGCTATGGCAATCCCTTGTTTACATTAACTCTACAAGTTGAACACATCCTTCTTGTTCAAAAGAACTAACTTCAGTATGATTTTGGAAATGCTCAGGCCTCAGCTCCAGGTATGGTGCAGCACTTCTTGCTAATTTGAATTTCTAATATATTGTCATAGAATATTATGGTTGGCAAAAGTAACTTTGGGCTGGCAGAAATGGTTTTGACTGCAACATTAAAAAATAAAGAAAAATATCCCCAGCCAGAATCATCATCTATGTCTACAAGACACAAATTCTTTCATAGAGTGCCAATATGCTCAAATGGCATAAATTGTAGTATTTATTCTGTTGAGTCAGTGCGTTCGTAAACTCCCAGTCAACTCACTTCACTGGAATGTTTTGGTGTGTTCCAGTAATAAAACTGCACATTCAAACCTCCTCTTGCTCTCCTACATTTATTTATAAATAAGTTATTCAAACAACTATGCTTAATTATTAAGCATATAGCAGATGCTATATATCTAGTATAAGCATAACAGCAGATACTAGAATTCACCATCGCTTCTACCCCTGCTTATGGGCAAGCCAAAAATCTCTCTCATGGAAGGTGGTGCCAAAGCATTAAGTGGCTGGAGGAACAGGGAAAGGAGGCAGAGTCTGTCCCCACCAGGCAGCTGAGCAAAGCTCTTCAGAATCCTGGTCCACAACTCGCTCACAAGCTTCATGCACGTTTCAGGAGTCCCCTTCACCTGAGTGTGCTGCTGCCTGACCTTACAAGAGCTGCCTCCCATGCTCCCGCCTATGTACAGGCAGATATATTTCCATGGGACATCTCGTCTCTGAGACCTGACAGCCGTTTCTAAATGTCCGCAGACTTGATGGTAACCCTTTTTCAATGAGTTACATGAAAACATTCAAGATAGCTTTTAAACCTAAGTCCATCCTGGAGAAGATACCATGGGCAGCAGATGCTTTGAGATGCCTTAAACAAGAGAAATGAGCAGTGATTTCCTGAAGGCAAAAGGAGAAGATTCACAGCTTACTAACATGCTTCTGTCCTGATGATCCCGACCAGAGTCAAGTTTTCAAGAGAACAGTCGTAATAAATACTTGGTTTAGACCTGGTTTCAAAATCCCCTGATACTGACAGCCTAATGAATATTATAGACCAGGGATAAAATGCAGGTGTTCATTGGGCTTGCAGACGGCAACAATGGGAACGGCGGAAGGCAGGACGCTCTTCATGCAAGATGTACCTCTTATCTGGCTGCATGGAAGCAGGATAGGAAAAAGATGGCTTGAGCAATACGTTCTTGGCCGTCCTCTTTACTGGCAGGACAAAAATGATCCAGCTCAAACCTTCTCTGGTCACAATTACTGGATCTCATGTACTTCTCAAATAGGTTAGTACCCCAGGTTTGTTACAAAAACCAGACTCCTAACACTCAAGACAATCAAACATGCTGTAAAATGGCTGGTTAGTGGGTAGCCTGTCTCCAAAAATCACAAAGCAAACTAAACTTACAAGCTACAAAAATAAAAGGATCACTGTGTGAATGACACTCAGTTTTTCATCCATACAGAGGAAACAGAAGCTAAATTTGATGTTTCAGGACACAGTTTTGCTTGTCTGTTTGCCTGTTTTCTCCCAGAAAGGATCACTTTTGGTATGTCAGATGACAACACCTTTCAATTGTACTAGAGTATCACCAGGAATTAACTTTGCAAGTGTAATTCATTGTTATTCATCATAAGCATAAAGAATAAGTGAATAAGCAAAAGTCATCTATTCTTTTTTTCTAAAATAAAACCCTCACAGATCAAATCTCAACTAATGCAACTCAGCTTACCAAAGGCAATGGAAAAATCATCCTATACAAGCTGAGCCTGTGATTCTGTTCTTATAAAGAAGCAAAGAACCACGGAATCACAGAATTGTTGGAGTTGGAAGGGACCTCTAGAGATCATCTAGTCCAACTCCCCTGCCAAAGCAGCGTTGCCCAGAGCACATCTCTCAGGAGCATCCAGGCGGGTCTCTCCAGAGAAGGGGACTCCTCATCCTGTCACTGGGAACCACTAAGAAGAGTCTGACTCCATCCTTCTTCAACCCACCCTTTAGATACTTGTCAGCATTAATAAGGTCTCCCCTCAGCCTTCTCTTCTCCAGGCCGAAGAGCCCCAGCTCTCTCAGCCTTTTCTCATCAGGGAGATGCTCCAATCCCTCCATCATCTCTGTTGCCCTACGCTGGACTCTCTCCAGCAGTTCCCTGTCTCTCTTGAACTGGGGAGCCCAGAACTGGACGCAGTATATTCCAGTTGTGGCCTCCCCAGTGCAGAGCAGAGGGGGAGAATGATCTCCCTCCACCCACTGGCCACACTCTTCCCTATGCAGCCCAGGATCCCATTGGCTCTTTTTGGCGACACAGGCACATTGCTGGCTCATGGAAAGTTTACTCTCCACCAGGACCCCCAGATCCTTCTCCTCAGGAGTGCTTTCCAGCAGGTCCTTCCCTAACCTATACTGGTATCTGGAATTCTTCCTCCCCAGGTGCAGGACCCTACACTTGCCTTTACTGAACCTCATGAGGTTCTTCTCTGCCCAGCTCTCCAGCCTGTCCAGGTCATGCTGGATGGCGGCACAGCCCTCTGGAATGTACCATACCTGATATTACTACAAAAGTGCTTGTTTCAAAGGCATTAATCCCACTGACAGACACAGGATCGCGCCCCCTCCCCCCTCCCTTCCCGAAACAATCACAGAAGCACATGGAAAGGCACAGGTACCAGAGTTTGAAGAGGAAATCCCACAGGGGGTTATTCCCTTCTGTTCTGGATGAGGGCAATGGAGGTGAACACAGTTGTCCCTTCTTGACTCAAAAAAGAAAGACCAAAACTGCTCTTGTTTTTTCATTAAAACACTCATTTTTCCTCCACATCAGCATTGTGCATATTGAAGGTAAAGCAAAGATAACAAGTCATGCTCACACAACAGCAGTCTGCCCTGAATGAAGTTGATCTAGATGAGTTAGGCAGAAACTGGCCCGCGCAGCTGGGCTAGAAGCGATCCCTCTAACTTCATTGCTATGTGCAGGATTTAAATTAAATCTTGAGACAGACATCCTTCTGCATTAGGGCAGATTTGCCTTTCAAGGAACTACCTGTTTATTCACAAAATCACCCATTACCAACCCATCCTTTACATTCTACAAAGTTATAAAAACTACCAATCTAGAACTAAATCTCACTTTTTTTTAATAAACCACTATTTTCCCATAAATCTAGGATATTTTTCTCCCAAGACACCTTCCCATCTTCACTTACTGGACATAATCCACTTCCCACATTTTTTAATTACTGAACAAGTGATTTTTCTACAGGGTGGCATCTCATAGCAGGCATGAACACAGGATACACAACTCAGTGCCACAACTCCTGACTGACATGCAAGTGACAGAAGTGTCACCCAAGTGTATAATGAGACAACACCTCGGCACAGTGCCTTACATTGGTTCTTCCCTTCCCTGCCTTCGTTTGTCTTTTTTGTGCATTTCCGATGACTGCACACAAGTAGAACAAAGCTTTGCTTTTAAACTATTTCAAGTAGACATGGTATTTATGCCATGTCTTTTGATTAATCCTCCTAGGAGAAGGTTAGAAGTCTAGAGGTTTAAGCGAGTGTTCGTGCCATCCTCGGAGATGCCATCCCTGCAGCTCATGGCACAGCTGCTCGGCAGGAGCATCTGCCACGGGGAACAGCGAGATACTTTCTATTACTGGTGAGAGGGCTGGTGTTAAACATATGAGTAGCCATGCTCTGCAATAATTTATGTTTCTAAATGCCTAACGATATGGCATACAGTTAAATATTGTGAATGCCTGCACTTACTGTATGTGCACAGGACATTACAGTCATCTACTTCGGAGGAGATGAATGAGTAACTGCTGAAAGATCACATCAAAAGAAAAGAATTTTCAATCTTCCCAAGGAGAGCAGATGGAGAGAAGTGCTTCAGCAGATCTCTTTCATAAGCAACTTGGTGCTGAGCGAGAGCGCAGATCGTGAGCACACATCAAAAGTGGTAATGCACATCCTCTGTCAGGCGCGGAGGTTTAATCCCAATGCATTGTTTTCTCAACTTCCCCAGTCTGAACTCATTCAGGATGGAGCCTTATGTCAGCTGCAGTCCAGTCTCCTTTCTCACAGACATTGTGTCATTCAGTCTACGGCAGCAGTAGAGATAAATAAGTAGTATAAAAATAGAGTTGGTTAATATCTGCAATTAGTTAAAGCCTTAACCTTTGAACACATGAAAGAAACGAACTAAAATTGTGCCCTGAAATGAGATGATCACAATTTATTAGGTATATGGCACGCAACAAACTAGGCGTAAGACCAAACTGATCCCTATCTTTCAAACCCAGAGTGTGCAACACCGATACCCCCCCAGCCATCCCTCTGTCCTAGAACGTAACAGGACCAACTGCAGCTCAAAGCAGAGCAGCACCTCCAAAATGGATTTGGGACCAGCTCTGAGATTCAGAACCCCTAAACCAAAAAATGGGAGCAGGAGTTCATGCTGCGCGCTCAGGGACGGTAGCAAGAGTGGATCTGGAAGGATTCATCAACACTTCTGCGATTTCAAACCCAAACAGTAAACGCCATTATGCAACGTGGTTTGGCAAACTTCAAGCACCAATATTTAGGCAGGTTGGGTTTTTATTAGAACCACTCGCATGGCACTGACCCAAACCAGCGTCTGGGTTTGGGGGCACTGTCATCGTAGATTCCCTCTTAAAATGGCCAAGATTTTTTTTAAACAACTCCATCTGAAAGAAGTAACAATTATCTGTCTGGCAACTTCTGTCTTTTTTTGAACAGTTTTCCTCACATGAAAATGTGTACTGCAGCATCTCCCTTCTCACAGAGATGCCCGAGGTGGAGGAAGCACGGAGGGATGTGGCAGCAGCATCTTTTAGGACAGTAACACTGACAGCACCAGGAACAGCCACGGCAGTTTCACCCCGAAACAAAGTTTGACTCTGCTCATCTTGACAGAAATGAAGTAACATGGGTAGGGACTGATAAGAAGTAAAAGGCATAATGCAGCTTTTTATGGATTTCCTCTTAGTAGGAAAGGATTTAATACACTGTATATTTGCCATCCATGCTCAAACTCGGAGTCCTCAGCCCTCACAAGATGAACATTTCCCCCTTCCTCAAAGTAATTTTTTTGCTGTTTTGAAACATATCCCAAGTTGTCACTGTAACAACAGACCGATTTTCTTGTGCTGACCACAGGAAGAGACGGACGACTGCAGTAGGATAGTTCAAACATCTTAATTGTAAACAGGATTCCATTGTATTCTCATTTGTGTAAGACAGCTCCCACCATATACCCCACTGTATAAAAACACCCAGTAAGTACAGTGACCACCCAGAAGTGAAGGACTGAATTCCAAGAGGTTGCGGGGAGCAACACAGCTTAGTTACACACGTGTTCTTGTTTATACAATTCTTTAGCAAAATTAAATTGAGCTTTAAGAAAATAAAATTAAATATTGATGTCAACAAAATGCAAATTTCTAGAACATCTGCGATGGAGAAATATAATCATGCTAATCAGAGCACTGGATTAAACGACAATTATAGTCGTCAGATTTAAAGAAAAAGGAGAATATTTCTTTTTTTCCGAAGTGGAAAGTCATCTAAGATACGTTACAGAAGTAAAAGGTACTGCTTTTAAGTAAACCAAAACTACAGGGTAGCTTAGTCTGATCTCATTGCACCAATCTGCATGGGCATTACCCTTACTCCATTAAAGGCAGTAGATTTCTTCTCATTTCAGTGGGGAACTAGTGGGAATTCCCTATTGCCTGGAGTACAGTGGTGTATTGGAAAGACCTCTTATACACAAATGTTTATGAAAATCTCATAGACACGACTGAAAAGATAAATATAGCCCATCGCATTTCACAGATAAAAGCAGTTACACATTAATACCTATAAAACTGAAATAGCTATAAACTGACAGAAATCCACTGGTTTAAGTGCAATGCTTTCAAATCCCACCACCTGAGAAAATCACCTTCGTTGACTGGCCCCGAGAGCAGTGAAAAACCAGGATCTGCCATTAGAAACTAGGGATGAACCCAGCTATCCTGAAGCAGACTTCAAGACTGTATTTTTATTTCTGATTTGGTCCAGTATGTCTTCTAATTGCACAAAATAAGAAGCAGCCCACGTGTTTATTTATCGATCACTTGGTCAAACAACAACAAAAAAATATCCTGCATCTGAATTTTGCATGTCCTTGAACTCCCTGCACTTGTCTGGAAATGAGCTTTCATGGAGACCTCTGTTTATCCCATCATCAGAAAAACTGAGGACTTCTTATTCCTCAACTTCTGTATTGTCAAAATCACCCTGGTAAAAACTCACCTAAGGCAGAGACAGGTTACTAATGTCTCATTTTACAAATTAGGAGAAGTGAATATGGCCTGGATTAATGTTCCTAATCCTTTTACCCAGCCTATCATTATCTGGCACAAAATACTGGAGAGGGAGCTCAGTGCTTTTACAAGTTAGGAAATTAAGAGAAAATTAATGACCATACAGGTATGTTCAGAAGGAACACACAAGTTTCTGTGAAGTGTTACTCTGGTAAATGCTACGTTCTCTTTTCAGTACTACCCGAAATCACAGTGATGGAGTCATTGATGCTGAGCAGGTCAGCCATTCTCAGAGCACCTGAAAACTGGTAATAAAAGCAGGTTTCATTCACTCTCCAGGTGTTTATCTGGAATTACCTGTTTATGTGGAATCATCAATCCCTCAGAATTTCTATCCTGCTTGTCCTAAAGAATAAACCCATCAGCCGGTTAATCCAGCCCAGTGCGTTAACAGCTCGGTCCGGTTTAGCACGGTTTCTTCCTCTTGGCCACCCAAACCCGTGTTTTTACAACCCACAGCTCTCAAGAGCCGCGGCCCTTGACGGGGTGCCACAGTAACACAAACACAGAATTAGACACCAACGTTACTGACCCTGAACAGAAACCCAGCCTGTGATGCTGTCCTAACGCTCCTGCACTTGTCCCATGTCAGCAAAAACAGCAAAAACTGGCACTGTCACGAGAACAGATGGGAAAGGCGTTGCTCTGCCGCAGAGTTTCCGCGGTGCTGCCGTGATGGCCGCGCTGCAGCCGTGGCACCGGGCCTGTGAAGAGCACGGCCACCGGCGGGTGCGAGCACAGCTCCTGAGAGAGACTGGGAGCAGAGCACAGCTCCTGAGAGAGACTGGGAGCAGAGCACAGCTCCTGAGAGAGAATGGGAGCAGAGCACAGCTCCTGAGTGAGGCTGGGAGCACAGCACAGCTCCGCGGCCCTAATCCCACATTCAGGCAGCGTTCCCATTGACGTCAAACGTAAATATCGCAGAGTTCAGCTGTGTAAGCCTTCTGCAGTGTTGAAAACAAGTATATTTTCAGTACTTAAACGCTTGGCACGTTCTTAAAGAGAGTTCAGATGAAGCCTCAAAGGTAGGTCCTTCCAAAAAAGAACTTGCCGCTGTACGAACCTCTCAGCTCAACAGCGTTCCTTCCCATGTCAAGACACAGGAGCGTCAGGCCAAGGGCAGCTCGACCAGCACCTCACCAGCTGTGTAACCCCCTGCCAGCTCCACGGCACAGGGAGCAGCCGTATCAACCTGCCAAGGCACTGCAGGTACGGCATCGGGAGGCTCTGGGCACTGCCTGGTGGGACACCACTCTGTGCTCCACAGGCGTCACGACCACCTGCTTCTCTTCTGCTGACTGCATTAACTGTTACATAGTTTTACACGTCAGAGAATAAAACGCAGTCATAAACAAAACAGACATTTGCCACAATTCCTTGTAAGCCACAGGAGCCGGCCGAGTTTTAACCTGGGGCCAGCGGGACTGCGTGAGCAGAGCCTGCACCTCGGGCCCTCCGGAGCTCTGTGCCACTGTGGACAAGCCCTAGCAGCAGCCAACCAGAAGAAAACGCTCCCAGGATCCTTGAGAGAAGTCAGTATAGAGTGTCAACAGCGTACAATTTAAGGGCTCGCTTTACACTTTTTTTCCTCTGCTCATTCCCATTTTCACGGGCTAAAATCGATCCCAGAGAAGGAACTCTTCCATTGCGGCAGCAATCACTGCTGTCTCCGGTGTGATGCGAGTGGTGGTAGGACTGCACGTCTGTTCCAGCCAGGATAGTTTATATTTATTAATGCAGAAGTGTAAAAATATTTGGTGGTAAAATGACCCGGGCGGATGTTTTTGCTGGCAGGAGAGGAGTGACAACTGTACCACTGGTTGTGCAAGAGGAACAGCTGAGCATGTGCTGGTGTTGTTTCGCACTGACAATGAAGCATCCAGTACCCTGTGATTAATTGGATTATAGTGGCTTTCCACTTCCCACCCAGATCAATTGGCATGTTAAGTTATTCACTTATTGCCCTGGAGGGTGAAGGGTTGAAGCAAGTAACTTCAGTAACAGGCCTTCTGCAGGAGTTTAAAAGATGTCTCCTCCTCCCCGCAGCCCCTGCCTCCAGCTCTTTTATTTGCTGCTTTGCTACATTTTCACTAGGCTCAACTACAGCATTTTTCGTCTTTGACAAAAGAATCAATTAATAGGACACAAAATAGAACATTGGGACATTAATGTAGCTTTTTTTGCCTGCCAAAGATAAAGCAAAGAAAACATTTTAAACTTTACGTGAAATCAGAAGCAACATGCCCCACGAAACCAATTTCCAGCATAACTCCGAGGAGGATTTCAACAGTAGCATGAATGCAAGTCCATCCCACCACAAGATCTGTCTAAACAGTAGCTTTCCTGGAGAGATGTTATTCTGCCACTGCAGGGGTGCTTCTTATACAGTTGGAAATTAATAGCCAGGAAATGTTTTAATCTTTCTTTTTACTTTATTTTTTAAGAACTATGTGATGATTTTCAATAAAATCATTTCCTTATAACTCCCCGGTCTCAACGTCACAGTTTGGTAGATTTGTTAGCATTTCAGAGGGCAGAGCCGTAAAGGGGAGATCACAGATAGATATTCCTAGAGTCAAGACAATTTTTCAGAGGGCACATCAGAGGTACAGGGAAAGAATATATAACCTGCCCTCACATTTCCCTATGAAGAAAATCAGAAATTGGCCAGCAGCACATGCGGACTTTTGATGTCTGTCTTTCATCAAGAAAGCAAATTATATTATGTATATTTTACAGCACAAAGCTTTCTACATCAAAACTGTAAAACGCATAGAGTCACCAAGGCACCAATGATGAAAGCTATAACGAAACTAGGCTAAGTGCATGTTAGTAGCTTGCTGAGATGTCATGAAAATTCGCAGGTCAACTGTGCATGTCCTTTGCAGGTACAAAGTGCTAATGCTCGTTTTCACCAAACATAGTGTTTAGGATAAGCCAATCCTGACAACCACCACAACTCTGGCATGCCCGGGGCTTTGTCTGCAAACGGTGGCGTCGACAGTCCGCTCTCTCTGTTACGTTGCCAGCACCATCAAAGCCGCGTTTTACTGGCTTGATCGATGTTTAGCATTTCTTACATAGCTGGTGCACAGCCCGCGCTGTCAGCACGCCCAGGGCTGCTATCATCGGGCCATCCGAGGAATTAGCCTATTGTTGAGACATCTCTGGTGTTTTCTCTGACCTCCTGGTACTGTGCAGGCACCGCTCGGCTCCACCGGGTGATGGAACCGCAGCCTCTCGCCAGAGTCATTCACCAGGAGACTGAGCTCGTTAACATGACCAGACGAATCGCAGGCAAAGCAGCCAGTCAGCTGTATTAGGCTTAACAGTTCCAAACCCACCAAAGGCAGAAAACAAAAGATATAATTAATGTTTACTAGCATTTTTTTTAATCTTACAGACAGGTGCTCCCTTTCTGACTTCTACTAATGGTGGCTGGATGCCAAGTGCACAAAGCCACAGGTGGAATCTAACAATTCCACAATTTATGACTCCCAATAACTGAATCAGTGTTTGTTGTTAATGCAATTGGACTGGTGATGCCAATAATTACCAGTCTCCAGCTGAAAGTTGTACCAGTGACTACATGAAGCTAAATGATACCGAGGGCAAGTTCAGAGGGTGAGCAGCGTGCTCCCAACGAGCCCAGTGCCTCCATTCCAGTGTACAACTTAACGCCTTAAAACAGCCAGGGCCCACAGGGAAATTCAGAATACAGCTGTCTGTCTGCAACTCAAATAGCACTGGCTCTTCACACAGCTATCTCTGCAAAAGAACTTTTCATGGAGTTAATGAAAAAGCAAAGAGTTTTGTTACCTCCGCAAGTTGGAATTACTTTGTCCTGTTTTGATGCTCAGACCCACACTGTCTTGCATCCTGGTTTGACTGCCCACAACACGACAAAGTTTCTCTAGAGAAATACTTTTTCCCCCAGGCATTAAGTCCTGACACCAGATGCTGAATGAGCCATTTCATCGGGTCTCTAGGAAAAGTTCACATCTCTCTGCAGCAAGCAGATTTCTGTCCCCAAAAAAGCAATGTACCTTAACTTTCACATCTCCACAAACCCCTAGCAATGTACCCCCCAAGAAATTACCGTGGCTACTGTTGCCAGAGGCTGCCAAAGTGTAAGGACTCTCAAACACACCTCTAAGAAACACCAGGATCTGTGCCTGTTTGATGGTTTGTGAAACACTTGTTTCGCAAAAATGCAAGTAATTGCTTCAAAGTCCTGAGACGCTACCCAGAAAACACTCAGCAATTTCAGTACTTCTTCATACAAAAAAGGCAGCCCACAAAGTTGAAGAACCAGAGAAATAGTAAACAACTAATTCCTCATCTGAAAGACTGGGACCGACTGCACAGACAGCTCAGCTGCCTGGAGATGAACAAGCTTTGGAGGACACAGCGCAGGACACTGCTTCTCCCCGTTCCAGCACAGCACGTGGTTACCCACCCTCAAGTTACCAATTAATCTCTCAATTACTTTGATATCATTCAGGAGAAATGCTCAGCAGACTGACTCCTTCCTCCCCACCTCCTCAGAGAACACAGGCAGCTTTCCAAGTGCAGCACCATGGTTCCTCCAAAACCACCCAAGGCACAGCCTTGAGGTCCTGCTTCCATTTCAGCACGAGGGGACCAAAGAAAAAAGGCTCAAAGAGCAATCCTGACGTTTGCCACCAAGTCAGTTCGTCCTCTTAAAAGACAACAGCTCCCCAAAATCAGCACTCTTCCTAAGAGGGATAATCAGCTCTCTGCATTGGAAGATGTCCTGCTGGATCCCATAAGGATGGCATGCCCTTCTCCTTGCTCTGTAACCAGCTGTACACTCGCTTGATTTTTAATAAAAACCCTTGGCTTCTGATCATATGGCTATTTTCCTGAACATTATACCTTGCAACTTTATAAAACTAGTTCTGAAAAATCAAAATAAATTACTCGTTTTGAGTCAACTTTATCTACAATTCTATTAACTGAAAGGTTTATGAAGCGTGATTTTCCCTAGGAGAAGACATCTGAGTCTGATCCACCTGGAAATACTTAAACAAATGTTATTCTACACTTGGTTAGAGTTTTGTTTATTTCGTCCATGCAGCTGAATGGTGTGCAACTCCCAGAATTTTTGTCTCATGGTTCAAATAAGCCTTGAATAAGTGAACGTATGCAAGTTTGTTCATCACTTGGTTTTCCATTTATGAGCTTTCTGACACTCTCATGTTTGAATCCATCTACATGACTGTGAAATCTTGTTTAAAATAAAACAAAATCGATTAATTGTAAAGAAACATGATAGTTCTAGTGCAAGACTGATCTTAACTGTTTAATCAGGCAAACTCCCATTGACTTACTGGAAGCTTTGGTTCCATACAAAGATAGGTGCATAATTTAATTTACTGAACTGGCTGACATCCTTGAGTCATAATTGAGCAAGGTAGGACTTTAATTAACTGAAGCTCTTCACCACTGCAAGTTTATACAGGTTGCAAGCGAGCTGCAAAGCACAACAAGTCTAATTCTAGAAATCTGCTCTAGTTTCTTGATCACCTCAATATCCTCAAATGTTCTTAAATGACCACTACCTCACCTCGGCACCACGTCAGACAACTCAGAAATGCCCAATATGCACAATATTATGCAAAAGTTCATCGTGCCATGTCACATGTTAGTATTTCAAACCCATGCTCTCAGAAACACGGACTCTCACAGATGAAGATCCTCTGAGTGATGGCTCCTTGATAAGCTATTATTATTTTACATTGCAAGATGGTATTTAATTGAAAAGAAGTTATCTACACGATGCAAAAGTAAACAACTGAGTAAATTAATTATAACTGCATGCATATTATGATCATTCAGATTTTTTCCTTGGAAGAAAAGCAATGCTGTTTAGGCATGCCTTCAGCATTTGCTTTCACCGCAAAGTAAGCTCATTAATGGTATATAAACTCTTTTTTTTTTGCCTTAGGGATTTCAAACACAAATCCCAACAGTATAAACATTTATTTATTTAGAAATTATTTTTTAAGTCAACTTCAAGTTTTAATTGTATTTAATTATTTTTTCAAAAACATTATTATTAGCTTTTTAATTTATTTATTTATTACATCAAGTAAAATAATTAAACTTAATTTTCTGGTATAAATTATACACATGGAACATATTCAATATCCGTATTAAAAGCTGTAATCATTAATAGCTTTTTCTATGTATATAAACACCTATTACACAATCACCATTTGTTTGAGATATATTCCTGTAATGCTTCCCACAATGGAAACCTGGCCCCTGGGTTTCAGTGCAGCTGCACCTGACAACACACAAGCTGCCGCACCGGACCAGCCAGCAATTCTTCTAACACAGTTTTTTCTTTTTTCTGAAGACATTGATTCATAACCTCTGACCTGTAAATTTACATCTCAAAATACCAATTGCTTTTCCTCCACAAATATGAAACCTTGCTACAACGCACATGTACCTCTTAACACACACATGGAGAGGTCGTAATAAGACCTGAATGCTTAAATGCAACATGAAGAAGTCACAGATCCCATTTACAGCCCGGAGTAACCTAAAAACTTAAGGATGTGTCAGTAAATTATCCCATCAGTGCTTTCCAGGCAAAGCAGCAGCTGCCAAGGGAGAAAAGGACGGGATGGTGCAGCAGGGAGAAGGGAACATTGCAGATGCAGTTGCTGAAGGGGAATCTGCCAGAGAACGCGCTTTCCACATGTGAAGCGGCTCTGAAAGGCATCCCGAGCTGCCCATGCTGTGGTCTTCACAGCCCCCCAGGGCCATGGAGGGACCTTTGGACACTTGGAAAGTGCCATTACATGAGAGGTGACGACAGCGCACAGAACAGGGGGGAGGTTGCAGACAGACAGCCCAGCACTGGTTGTCCCTTAGTTTGTAACCCCAAAACCAAAATGTGAGGAAGCCCCAGGCTATGGCAACTCTGGTGACTGCTGGGGCTGGACTGATGGGAAACCCTGGTTCTGCTGGTGAGCCCACCTAGGGCTGGGCTGCTGTGTCGGCTTACTGGTCTGAGGACGGGCCAGCTAAACTGGTGTGCTTCTGTAAAACGGTTTGGCTCCAACAAGTGGCATTTATTCACAGCAAAAACTGTTGTCACTTGTTTTTTTTTGTTAGGCTATAGTGGATGGGGGAGACTGTAGTCTTTCATGGCTAAAGAGCTCTGTATCAAGAAAGCAGCTGCAATACTGTTTCCAAGAAATCAAAGTCTCAAAGCTTTGTCCTGCAGAAGTTGATCCCAATTACGGCAATCTTCTGCAGACATATTTGAAAAGGTGTTTAATATATCCGAGGTTTTCTCTATTTCTCAAAGCAAATCACTGTGAAAATCTGCCATATCAGGCCACAGATGGAGTTCAGCCCTCTGAGACTAGCTGTACTCTGAGATGGTAACAAGTAGCAATGTCTGTCACTCAAAGTGATGGCAAAAGCAAGGTTAAATGCTTTTCTTTGTGCAATACAAAGGACAACTTGCTCACTGTCCTATTATGTTATTACAAGCTATTATCGGCTGCTCTGTTCAAGACAAGCAATACTCTTGTATAGGAAGGACCCGACAATTTATAAGGAAGTCCACAGCTTGCAGCTAAGTAAATAGTTCCCCACTTCATTGAGTAGCTCTATCATTTATACAAAATACTTACATCTCTTAGATCATCAAAAGCCGTCTAACTAGTGATCAGACAGCCATAAAACAGACGCTGCAGGTCATTACCTATTCTTGTACCTTATCCACATAGGATACTTAATTACATGAGAATGTAATTAAGTAACCATGAGAGCCAAGGAAGTCAAGTTTTGTGATGAGCCCTGCACGGGAATGAAACTTTCCTCCTGCCACCTCCAGCCACTCTCCCCACACAGACCCGAGTCCACGCTTTGGGAAGCATTGCCATCATTGGGCTTTTGTGAGGATACAACTTCCAGTTAAAGCAATTTCTCTACAAAGAAAAGTCTTGGCAACCTCCATCCAAAAAACCCAAGAATGTTCTGGAAAAGAAACTAGACAAAGGCTCCCAGAAACACTTTTCAATGATTTTGAAGTGCAGTATCTAATACAAACACTCATATCAGACCATAAACTTTATGGGACACAAAGTCCTTCTTAGTTATCATTACAGTGGGAAAATCAGTTGCTACAGTGCAACACAGAAGATGATAAACACTTTTCTCCAAGCACTTTCTTGTTTGCTATTACAGAATTTAATATAGTACTGATAATATGTAACTTACACAGATGATAAAAACTTGATAAAAAAGTGTCTGCTTTGCCACCTTTCCAGCAGGAAGGCTTGTGTCCTGTTCCCATCTGGTATGTGTCATGAGTGACAGTCCAGGGTCAGATCCCGCCTGGGGTGGCAGGACCAGGCTGGGAGGATGGAGAGGGGAAGTTGGAGGCAGCCATTCTCCTTGCACTGAGCGTGTGGAGACCATCCTGTCTCACCACCAGCAGCAGCCAGCTCTGGGCAAGGTGCCACAGGGCAAGGACAGGAGGATGAGCAGCCCAAGGCTGGCCCAGGCCCTGGCTAGTGAAGCCCCTGCCCTGCTTGCCACTGCCCAGCTCCCGGCCACCAGAGAGCACCAGCACCCGCAGTGCCCAGACGGTGCCTCCTGTGAAGATGCATGGTGCCATCCAGAGATGGATAAACAAGGGCAAAACCACAGGGAAATGCCAAGAAGAGGCACACAGATACTCAATAATGAGAATAACCTTCTTCCCCTCCTGATTGACTACGGAGAATTCAAGAGTCTCAAAGTCTCTTTCTCATGCAGTCCTGACTATTTACCTAAGACAGACTGATAGACATTATCTCACTTTTCTATTACCTGAGTGTGTCATAATCTTCCTTTTACACAATGTTTGCGAGACAAGGGCGTGAGGCTGGTGGTGTCCTACAGGAAGCAGAGGGATGCTCAGAGACACAGCAGACTCTACCTGGGCAGTGCCAGAGGTCTGGCGAAATTGAGAATTTGCCTTTCTAGTCCCACCACTGATACCGCCCCCTCCTGTCTTCCCTTCTAACATCTTCATGCTTGCATATTTCCCAGCAAGGATTTGAACTTTAATAATCGTAAAATTAAGTGAACAAACAATGCCACAAAAGAAACAGAACCCCAAACTATCCTTATCAAGACTAATAACACAGCTACACAAAGAAAGCTGCTTGTGACAATTGCAATACTAAGCCCTTTTACATCATCAGCAAAACATCCCAGAGACCAAGTACAACCACTTCAGCTGCGGATACCCCGTTCAACCGCTAAGCATTGAACTGCCAGCCATCCACATGAATTTAAGAAGAAGAACTGCTCGGCTGTGACTCCATGGGAATAAGTGGCAGGAGACACCCTGCATCTCTTAAGGGGACGTATAACGGTACAGCAGAGGTGTCTTGTTCTTTAACAGAATCCTCCAAGTGCCTATGGCAGTTCTCCAAAGCAGCATGAAGATTTATAAGGAAAAACCCTGAAACCGAATCATTTCCTTCAAGTCTTCTGCCTTTTTTGGCCTGTTTCCCATCAGACAAGCCTCCTTCAGAACTTCCTGCTCCCCATGTCTGCGCACCACACACCGCAGACACACACGGGGCTCCAACGGGCCGACACACCAACACTTGGGGATAATCAAAGCGTTTTTAATGAGTATGTTACAAGAAGGAAACACAATGTGGAGGCTCTTTATGATAAATATAGAAAGATGCTTGCAAACGGGAGATTTAAAAGTGTAATAATGAAGTGAAATCAATCAGATGTTATCAATTGCACTAGCACACGCATCACCCAAAAAGATGTTGGCTCACGTACAAAAATATGGCTGACAGCACTTAAAAAAAAAACCCCACACCCCCAAAAAACCAAAACAGAAATGCTACATGAAGAATACAAAAACTTATGCTTAGCTGTGTCTTTTGAATCACCAGGCACATGAAACTAAAAATATAGCGTTAACGACCTATCACTGTTTCCTTATTGCAGATCCAGTGACTATTGGTTTTATCACAGCAGCTGTAAAACAAATGGGAGGATGAGGCAGAGCAGATGAAGGGGACTGGCATCTGGAAAAGCCAGTACCGAGCACTTCAAGTCAGACACAAAAAGCCTGGTCGGAAAAACCCTTAAGCCTAAAGGCCTTCAAATTTAGGAATGGTACGTAAGTTACTGAACTGAGATCACTGGAGTTTGAAAGCCATTTTTTATAAGACACCGTTGCGTAAGTCTTATACACATGTCTTTATGCCCCGGGACATACTCAAGTGCCAGTGAACATTCAGTTTATGTTTACTTTTTTCTTGTTTACATTTTTAAGAATCTATATTAGTCATGTTCATTTAATCAGTTGCCTTAACTGCATTTCACTGTGTGACATGAGTTTTAACAACCAGAGCTATTAAACATTACTTAAAGTGCTGAACAGTAAACAGAGTTTAATTATTAACCCAGAGCTACAACAAACATTGATTTTCATGAGGAAAGTAATTCAGGTATTTTTCCACACATATAAAAATGGCTGCATCTCTTCACAGAGCAAACAATTGTGGGGAAAGGCTGGCAGATTGTAAAGTCAAAATTAGACCAAACTAAGATAAAAAGAGAAAGAAATTACGAAGCTGGAAAACTCTTCTGCAAGCTGCAATGAGTATTTTACAGTTAACCTCATACAGGCTGCTTTATGTGAAGGAATGCATTTTTCACGTTGAGCATGATTAATCATATTATTACTGCCAATGTCCTAAAACACATTATCTATAACATGGCCCGGCTTTACGCAGAAAACCATAATGTGCAGTTTCCAGGGAGCTGACTCTGCCACTGATCACCAGCTCCACAGCAAAGGTGAACACGGACCCAACGCACTGGTCGAGGATGGTGTCTCCAGGAGCGCTTGGCAGCAACCTGGCTCTGTTCTTGCCAGAGTTAAGGGCACCTAGGTGACAAGGTGCGCAGGGTCTGCACGGGCCCGCCGTGTTGGTAACACTCCAGAAGTGAAAGGGAAAGGCGAATAAATAAAATATGACTTAACAAATGCTGAGAGTAAATATTCATAGACTCATCTGGGCTGGAAGGGACCTTCAAGATCACTGAGTTCAACCACCAGCCCAGCACTGCCAAGCCTATCACTAACCCACGTCCCTCAGCACCACGTTCGCTCAGCTTTTAAATATCCCCAGGGGTGGCGACTCCACCACTGCCCTGGGCAGCCTCTTCCAATTCTTTCAGTGTAGAAATTTTTCCTAATATCCATCCTAAACCTCCCCTGGTGCAACTTGAGGCTGTTTCCTCTTATCGCCTGTGACCTGGGAGAAGAGGCTGACCCCCTGGCTACACCCTCCTTTCAGGGAGTTGTAGAGAGAGAGAGGTGGTCTCCTCTCAGACACAGAGAGGGGAAGGAAGCCCCAGAGAGATGATAAACAGTTCATTTCCAGAGATTCCTTAAAACGATGACAATACTGTTGTTTCAAGGACACCCACGCAATCTTCAAGGAAAATGACAGCTTGAGGAAAGCTCTAAAAAGCCACAGATAAGGGTGGCATGTATGGGTCCCTGCAACTCTCTTTGCAACTCAAGAGCGTGGCAAGGGACTGACTTAACAACAGTCTCAAAAGCATGTACATCATAATGTACTCGAGTAGCTGTAATGTTCTTGAGTAGCAAGTAAATAAAAAAAAGCAAGCTTATTATTAAAGTGAGCTGGGTCACCCTTACCAAAGCTTCAGAAAAGTTCTTTTCACCTCCTCAAGGGAAAAATTCTCATCACCATAAAGCTAAAACCAGAGGTAAACAATACCTCTATTATCTTTGGTTTCTAGCAGCAACACACAAATTTCTCTGAAGAGATCAAAGTTGATTATTTTTTTTTCTTAATAGTCAGCGTTGAAATAAAGTTGTTCATTAACAGGCAGTAATTTGTGTTTCCTTGTACTGGACTGTCTAACTAGTTCATATAGTCAAGTTCCAAGGATGCTGTATCTATAGAATAAAGTTTAAAACACTCATGTCCTAATCTCGGCTGATCGGGACATCTTCAAAACATCTGCAAATTTTGGTGCAGTGCCCAGGAATCATAATTATTTCTGAGGAGGAGAAATTGAGATTTATTGAGTAAGACAGAGCAATACCTGGAAAATTATGAATCTTAGGAAAGATATGCTATTGCTAATAGCATTTCAAAACTTGATGAGAGTCAGCACTCTGGAATGGTGAACTCCAGGCGTATTTTTAATGATGTTTTTGATTACACTCTATTTAAAAGAATCAGCTGTCAACACTGATCATTTCCTTTTGTATAATTCATAAAGTGGTTAATTTCAGAAGCAAAAATATTATGGGTTTGAGTAATTGGCTGCTGAAGCACAGTAGGTACTAGATCCCCGCATCTGGTGACTGGGAGCACGTGCTCCATCCTCGCTCAGAAACCTTCTGTGTGAAGGAATGTGCTTTTCCACAGCCCTTCTGCCTGCAGCAGGGAAGGAAAACCTCCCCGCCGAGCACAGAGTCCTTGCTATAAATACACTGCTCCGTCTGCTGCCACTGTGATGGCCCTGTCCTTCTCTAGAGGAACATCTCTGTTTAGGCGGGGAGCAGAGCACGCAAGGAGGTCACGTTGGGGTGAGCGGAACCGAACCTGGCCGGGGGCTGCGGTGCCCAGGGTTGTGCTGTGCCACCCAAATGCAATGATGCTGTCAAGAGTGTCCATCAGCCCTGTATTACCATGGGTTTACACCATTACACAATTCAGAAACTTACACTGCTGGTCTCTGAGGCACTATCAACTTCTTCTGTCTCTGAGCATTTAAAAAATTACCGAGATGGAAAATTCAGTTACGCTCACAAAACAGTTTTCGTTCCCATTACGTGGTTTGCAGACACGGCGCCAAGGTCCCAGCCAGGCTGAAGACCACGGTGACTGGTGGGATCAGCACTGACCAGCACGAGGGTGTTCTCACTGGTGACATCGCCAGCACCAAGCAGTGACAAAGATCCATCCCAATAGGTGAGCTGAGACCATTCTCCCAAACTTCTCGCCTTAGAGGATGGGTCCTTGTCTTTGCCAGCAACACGTAGGGACACTGCAACAGTGACCCTCCTATTAACTATGCTATTAGAACATATTTAAATACTGATTCCTTGCATTTAACGAATACGTTTAATAAAAGCTTTGACTGCTGTGGTTGTGGCACTTAGTATTGCTGCCAAGCAACGAGGCTACATTCTGACGTTTGCATGAATTTCTGATCTCAAGCTGTTCGAACGGCTGACGGCGATGCCGCCAGTGGGCTACAAACACACAGAGGATGGTTGGTCTGACTTGCTAATGGCATTCGACACTGGACACCAGAAACAGAGAACATGCGTGAAACATGCAGATAAGCATTTAAGAGTTATTTTTAAATTTGTGATTATGTGCTTAGAAACTGGTTTTTATAACCACAGTAACTTGATAAATAAACCTGTAATGTGATTATTTGAAGATACCCTTTGTGTTTGTGTATTTATTCCACCACAAAGAGAAACACATGACTGAATTCTAAACACAAAGAATCACTACATTTAATGACAATAATCTCTCCTATACTGCTCCTTACATTTAAAAAAATAATAAAAATTCGGGATTGCAATATTTCAAATATCTGTTTATATAAGTATTACAGAAATGATTGTATTTGTCTCCTGCTAAATACTTATCTGCTAATAACTTATTCAAGGAAAAAAACTTAATAAAAGCAAATATTTTTTCATGCAGCAATGGATCTCGCAACTTTGAAGTAAATCCTTGCTCTCACATCCAACATTTTCCATTTTTTAGTGGGTACTTGTAAAACAAACACATTTCCTAATTGCCAACCCTGCGCCTGTCTGGTGGAATCTAAAAATCAAACTGGGCCTATTTCATTGCTCACCAGCAACAAAAATAAAGCAAGCAAGCATTGCTCTGTGCAATTTCAACCGTTCGGGATGGATGGCTGGGATTAAGAGCAGAAGTTTGTCTTCCAAATGCAACTTAGTTAACAGTTCAGCTGGAGATCCAAGTTACGGATTATTTTCCAAATCATTTTCTCACAGAATGCCTTTGAAGGATAAACGTTATTTAAAACTTACGTTAGTTATGACATGAAACAGATGGAACCCCGAGTTTCTTCCTCTGAACTATAAAAAGAAGTTTTGCTCTTTTTAGAGGGTGTCAGGAACTCAAACTTGGTATTTGACTTGCCCTCTGGACTCAGTCAGGCCCCTCGCACACTTTCCATGGTAGCATTTCTGCACTGCCCTTAAGTTCCTTCCTCAAGCCGAATTGTTAAAGTATTTCATCCCACAAAGAGAAAGGCAGCACCTTCCCGGCGGTAACTCTTTGTGGGTAGGAGGCAGCCACTTCTGTTAGATGGCTCAATGTCAATGCATATACATCTTTTTCAACTTAAAACGGGGGGAAACTATCTCAAATTTTCAGTGCAAGAGATGAAACTCATGTGTAATTTTCTAACGCCTACCTACTTCAATGTCTTTCTGCAGCACCCTGTAACCTTTACACTTAACAGCGGGGGCAAGCGGTACCTACACACTCTCTAGTGGGTGTAAGGGCAGTGGTGTTGCTTGGAGGTCACCGTGTTTCCTGGTGCTGCTGCTGAACAACCACAGCATTCAGCTGTCACCGTGCAGGGTGACACCGGGGCTTCGCTCCGTGCCCTGAAGGGGGCAATTCCACCCATTGTAGGGGGGCTGCTTGGGGCATTCATTTAAGTAGGCAGTACTCTTTCAGAACATCAAAGCATAGCTATTTTAACCTACAGAAGCATCTAATTATCCATTCCTTACTTCATTTTTAATTACTCAGTAAGTCAAAACTAATCCCAACTATTGACAAACACCTCACCAGCCTACCCAGTTTTTGGTGCCCCCTGACCAGCTGTAGGTGTCAACTGCAACTCTTGCAGTCAGTCCTGTTTTAATCTGTCACACCTGAAATTCTTCCTTTCTCATTGTCACAAAACCAAGCAGATTCACCGATGCCAAGTGGCAACGTGGGATGCCAAGGTGGGGAGTTTTCTCCACAGAAACACCTTTTTTTTCAGACTGGTCCTCCCACTGGAGGCAGATTCAAGACAATTTGGCTACATACTCATCTTTTCAGACTCTACCATTTCATGCCACCTCTTTGCTAAAAATACACCCTCTGACCCCAAGCCTGCCTCATAAACACCACATCCAACACTAGTGCTTCCTCTGTGAATGCCTACATGAAGTGCCCTTCACAGGATGCCACCCACTGCCAGACAGTGCCGCAGGACGTCCACCTGCCCCGTCCGTGGAGTGACTGGGAGCATGGAGATCTGAGCAGAGAGGAGCAAAGCAACACGCCCAAGAACTGAGAGGAACCACCCAGTTTTATCTACAATGCTTTTCCTAGAACTAGAAAAAGACACAGCGCTACCACCCTCCTCGTACCGAATGCAAAACGCTGCCCTATCGAGGTTGTTGATAAAGCCAGGCAGGAACTTCTAATATTTTATGTTCTGGGCCTCTGAGCCTAAGCAATTAGAAAATGGTAATTAGTTAATTATATAGAGAAGTCTAACGTTTACAGCCTGCAAGTAGCTGTCATCACTAGTTAGAGCAGAACAATTACTCTGAAGAGAAAATCATCAACCTCAATTTCCATGGGTATGTGACAACAAACATCCTCATAACAGCATTAGCCCAAAATAAATGAAAGTCTCCAGCAAGGTTCAGTGCCTTTGGAAAATACTGCATAAAATAGCAAGAGTTAGCAATCCACTATAATGTTTTTGTAACCGACAATTACTTTTCCCTGATAATTAGAGGCTTGGGAAGAGGCATGCTGCTTTCACCATTTCAGGAATGTTTGATCCGTGTCCAGCCAGTTACACAACTCTGCTCATTAGCGGCTCCATCCGTCCCGAGTGCCACCGTGCACGGGAGGCGAGACCAGGCTCCGGGAATAAACAATTAGAGGGAAGTAAGTTACAAACAGGACTGAAGAGAGATACAGATGCTGCCCTCAAATCATGCTTTTCTTGTGAAGTTTGAAAATTCTTTCACAAACAATATAGTCATTCAATACTGCTCTCCTGGGGGAAAACCAAAACCAAGCCACATCTAGAAGCTCTTTGAGAGGAGCAGCTACTTCTGGAGAAACAAGAATATGCTTTTGGAAGCATTGCCTATTTGATACCCAGCTTGACTGCCTTCCAAGTGCCAAGAACACGCCTGGCTGCTGAGCTGCCACCGCCAAACAGGGCATCTCAATGAAGCTGGCCCTGCATGGAACACAGCTCTGAGCACCTCTCCGAAGCCATACAGGTCCCCCTTCTTCGCCCTGGTAACACACTAGCGAGGGAGGGATTGCTGTTACTGGATTCAAATTGTCAAATTGTTGTTAATTGATTCAAAATTAGGAAGATGTTCTTTGGTGTGAGGGTGGTGAGAGCCTGGCCCAGGTTGCCCAGAGAAGCTGTGGCTGCCCCATCCCTGGAGGGGTTCAAGGCCAGGTTGGACGGAGCTTGGAGCAACCTGGTCCGGTGGGAGGTGTCCCAGGGCAAGGGCTGGGACTGGGTGGTCGTTACGGTCTCTTCCAACCTAAACCATTCTGTGATTCTAAATAGGTCCCAAAAAGTCTGGAAACACACGAGATGGGGAGACAGCAGAAGCAGTCCCACAGCACCCTTCTGAGAGGGTCCCCTCTCCTCAGACATCTTTCTAAGCTCTCTTTCTGTTGGACCTTCTCTTCTCTGCTTTGGGACCTTCGCAGAGTGAGAATCACTGTCAGCTCCCGAGCCAAGGAGACATTTCTGAAAGGAACGGCAGAGGAGCAAATGTGCGTTTTTTGGAAATCATTTTGAAACTGCATGTTTCCAAGTTATTCATGCCTGCATCAAAATATTAAGTGAAAAAATCTTTGAGCATTTCATTTTTGTAAGTGAATAGAGTGATTCAAAGTCACTTTCAGGGGTGGGAGGTGAGGGGGCAAACAAAATCTGAGATTTTTAGTCATAGAAGTCAGCAAACAAACAGGACGAAACTGGAGGAAGAGCAAGCTGCTTAGGGCCCGCGCTGCCTCAGCCATAAATTATACTAAAAGTAAACCAGCTGCCAGGAAAACATTTTAAATTGTCAGCCAGAGTGAGGGCAGAGGAAACCACCCCCCCCAAGATGTATCACAGCCCAAAACAACAGCTCTCAGCGGAAAGTGAAGGTAAGAAAATTAAGAGCTCTGAATGAGTGCAATTTCCAATAGGGCCCCAGCAACTTCTCAAAGACTTGTCACTCACGTTGTTAAACTCCTAAAGCTTGCAGCAGAGCGGGTCCAGGGAGAACTGGGTTCCCCTTCTGCAGGTGCAATTTTGCATATAGAAAATTAATTCCAGACGCAAAACAGAGTGCTTGTCTCTAGAATACAAACCTGTAGTTTGACTGACATTTGCTTGCTGAAATTCCCACCTGCAGTTCAACTGTGGGTTAAAAAGTGGGGGGGAGCCCTCTCTCAAAAACCTGTGCCAGCCTGTCTTTGTTCTGCCCCACTGCTGCAAATACGGCGAATAAATAAACCTACAACTTGAGCTTATGCAGAGTATTTTAGGCATATAATTCATGTATGCCAATTATTTGTGGTAGATGAAAATATTTTTTCAATTATAAATTAAATGGAAGAAAAACATCTGGAAAGGTCTTTTGTGTACTTGCAAATATGGAATTTTGAAAAAAGTATGAAGTCTTTGGGGATGTCAAAGTGTTTTAAATTCTTGATAAATCACATTTCCAATTACATTTTTTTTTCCTCCGGTATGCACAGCACTGGAATCTGAGGAAAGCTCAAAACTTCCGTAGAAGTAATCAAATGTCACAGCTGGCTCTAAAACGGTGTAGCAAGCTATTGAGGTTTTCTGCCTGGGATCATTTCAATTAGTTTAAGATCATTACCAAACATCTAACGCTTTCTGAACCGGTGCTTGGCAGGAGGAGCAGGGCCCGTGCAGTGGCACACCAAGCATGCCATCTCGGGCACAGGCATCACCTGAGGCTGGATTTTTCAAGGAGCCACAAGTGCCCTGGTCACAGCGGTCACAGCCCTGGGCAGGTCCCCAGGAAAGCTCCACGCTCAGCCATGGGAGCTTGGACAAACATTTTCTCTAATAGGCTAAACTTTTCTATTTAATTTTTCACAAGATGAACCTGGGAGAGGAAGTGGTGACAAAAAACTCATGACTAGCACTCCTAACTGCAACAGAGTAAATACAACTCATGTTTTATGTACGGAACACTACCAAAAAGACAGGTAAATTGCTATAAAAAGGTCTTTATTTGCCGCTATCTGGAAACGAATGGCACCTGGCAGAAGTAACAGCTCCCTGCAGTTTATTAAGCCTCAAATTATTATTCTGTGGTGCTTGAGTCCAGTTGTTCTGGAGAACAGAGGGATGCTCCACAGGGAATCACGGGCATCTGCTCTGCAAAGAAGGAACACCACGGTCTCAGTCACCAAACCTCCACGTCACGTTGGCTACGTAAACGTGGCAATAACCCCAGCAAGTGAAAAGAGCAGCTAAAGCACCCCCCGCCCTCCTGCGCCGCTCAGGCTGTGCTCAGCTCCCACAGACCCACCACTGGTGGCCAGTAACACACCCAGACCCCGAGCCAACCCAGCCCCGCCTTGCAGGGCTACCTACAGCAGCCAGGGTGGCAGCAGTCCATACTGGAAGGATTTCTGATGATGGAGGAAGGATTCAGAATTGCAGACCCTCGGGACAAGTGCAGGGAAGCACAATCTCCCCTCAAGAGAGCGGGCGGCTCTGACTGGCCAACCCAGAGCACGTCCGTGAGGAGGACAAGGATGGCTGCTCAGAAAACCTCTCCAGAAGAGCGAGAAATGATTTCTTAGATTGAAAAATCTAAAAAACATGAAAATGGCTAGCAAGCTAGAATAAGACTCAGGCTAAGAAATTACCTTACGACAGATGTAATACAGAGAAACTGATCATGAGTTAGGCACAATGGTGCTTCTCCTGCAGGCAAGCTCTGTTTTGTTCTGAGCATGGTAAGGAGGAAGGCAACAACCATTTCTGTCCGTATCTCCTTCTCCCGGCTGCTCAGACATGCCTCTGTCACAGCACATCAGCCCGGCTACCCCTGTCTGAGTCCCAGCTCAGAACAGGACAAAGAGAAGGTGGGAGAGGGGAGGTGTATATTGGAATTACAGAGGCTTCTGAGCCCACCAACACCGCTACAAATAAGAGGTTTCTGCTAACAATTATTCACTCCATTAACCATATTGTTTTTTGTGGACAAAAGGAGGCGATATCAGCAAATCTCATGTTCCCTGGCGTAACTCCGTGCTGACTGAACAGGCCCACAAGTAAGAGAATTCCACCCAGCATTTTACGACCAGCGGCAAGGGTCCTTCTCCTGAAGCTGACTAAAGACACAGCTAAGAGCTAAGTACCTCCTTTTACTCCTCCAAATGGATTAGAAATCCCCAGCGCAGTGACAGAGAGTCCGTTTAAAGGGCAGCTCCAGGGCTGGCTGCAGCATGACGTGATGATGGAGGGAGAGAGGGATCAGTCGATGCTCTCCGTGTGAATGAGCAAATCACTACCCAGAGACGCTAACGGGGAGAATGGGGAGCTACAGTCAGCCCCCTCACGCTCCCAGTGAAGCTGTGCAGGGGTCCAGGGGTTTTACCTGGACTGTCTAAATAGAAACCATTGCTTTCAACATTATCAATTTCTACAATCATTGTAGATAGCAGACAAGACTATCCAAACTGTCCTGGGAGCCACTGTGCAACAGCTTTGGGCAAGGGGCAACGTTTTAAAAACAAAACCGTTCTAAACAGATGATATTGAAAGCAGCATCCATGTTATTTGAGGTGTGTGGGGATGTATGGGGAGGTATAAATACATCCTGAGAGATGCTTTTTACTCCAGTCAGCATACTAAGTGCATCAGTAAGATGGGCAAAGGGGGGAGGGGGAGCAGAAGCACAAACCTGTGAAGCGACTTCCCCAAGAGTCACAGAGCAGCTCAGCAAAACAGTCAGGAATAAAGCCTCGGTCTCCCAATTCCCAGCCAAACATCCTATTTACTAAACCATACTGCTTCCACTTGTTTGGAAACACTGTTTGTATCCATGGACCAGCAAGCTTATTTAACATCAGAAATGGTAATGAAGGCTGAATTATTTTTATGTTTAATAAAAGGAGAAGCAGCATTTTTTTAGAGGACTGACTTTGGAGCTGCTTTTCCACCGAACAATATCCCTGTTGGATTACAGCGTTATCTAACAGGCAGCAGACTGTTTACCTTCTCATCTTTTTCATCAACTTCAGGCTGTGAAATCACTTGAGCTCCCTGTGCATCACAGTGCCCAGGGATGATAAAGCCAGGAGAATAATATTTGCGTGCCAACTTTGAGCAGCGGTATGCCTGTAAATCCAAGGCTATTTTTAAGTCTTTTGAAATCCTTAGGTGTTAAGATTCCCCTGGAGCCCGAGAATGATGACTGAAAAACTGAGAAGAGAACAAGTGGGAATCACCTTGCCCACCGGGTCCAGTCCCTCGGGACGGGGGACACACAGGGTGGGTAGGACAGGCTGAGCTGTGCCCGACTCTGGGGGCGCCTCCAGGGCAGCTGCCTTGCTGAAGCGGGACACGCAGCTGCCCACTAAATCTCTTGGCTCCTGCAGGGAGATATCCCTCTCTACCCCCAGCTGCAGCTGGGATGAAGGCGGCAGAAGCTGCAGTGTTCGACCCCCCAGGCTGCCCGGGACGGAGTCGGGTCCCCGCCAGCAGAACTGTCACCCACTCGCCCCTCCAGCAGCTCTCGGCAGAGCTGAGTTCCGTGGATCAAGGCTCTGCAAAGACCTCTTTTACCAGCCGGTCCAGGGCATGTGCTGGCTGCAGGAAGGCTCGTAAAGACTAGGCAGCATTTCCCCCACCGCGTGGGATCACCGGCAGAGAAGCCACAGCCACAACACCCCCCGTGTTTGTGCACAGGAGACTAACACTCAAACCCTAGCTTTTTTAGCTGAGGCTAAGGGGAAAGCTCCGCTTCTCAAAAGCACAACCACACTCTTTCCAAAGCACATCCAGCCAATTAAAAACAATTTTCAAAAATTTCCTACTCCTATTTCTGGTTAAAAAAGAAAGGATCAACATGGAAACCCAATCTGCAATTGACATTAATAGAATCAAGATGGATCCCTGATTTGCTGCAATCAGTGACAGCAGAGCTGAAGCCCACATACACACACAAGTAAATTAACAACTCTCATCAATTACAGTAAATTCTTCTCATAACAGACAGCAGATTTGCAAACTTTTTAGGATGCAAATTGAGAGTAATAAGCCTTTGTCTTTAGGTAAGGGGAGACAAAGGAGCATTAGATCAAAACCAACCTTGAAAGTTGAGTGATTCTTTTTAATAGTCTGCAACTCTAAAATAACACAAGCATTTGAACACAGGTAATTCGCTTTAAGTGTAGCAATTTTCAAGCCAAATCAATTTTTCAAGCTGAAGTTCTAGAAATGTTGATTGGGGGCACTTTTACTCTGAAGAAACGACTGCTTTTTATAATATGCACATCTGATTTCAGTGACAGTGCTCAATTTTTGCTCGTGGTCTTTGGTTCTAGAAGAGAACCTGACAGAGCTGCCCCTATTTTCTGTTTGACTGCCACCGCTGCTTTTGGGAAGTGCACATTTTCTGGCAAGTTTTCCCTAGACAAGCATTTAAATCAACACTGGCAGATGCCTCAAACAAAACCTGCTAACAAAACATCTCCCATGTAGTGGATTTCAACAGCATGCTCTCCTCGCTCAGTAGCGCTGATGCTAAAAAACAATATTCAAAGCACGTCGTGTCACTGAATGTCAGACCTGGCCTCTCATTCCCTCTCTGCCCTGGCACACCTCAGGACATCTCCTTGAAGGGTTTTGCAGCCGTTTTGACTACTGGCAGCTCAGAGATAAAAATACAGCTACACCAGAACTCACGCAAAATAAAAGCATATCTTTGATGAAGATGGTTTAGCCGTATCTAGTGCTTTCATACTAATTCAAATTAAAACAAGGTGTCAGGAGGAAAAAAAAAGAGTATTGGCCAGGGAAACTTCACAGCAGTAGGTCAATTAACACTACCGCCTTTTATTCTAAGAGGGTTTAGATTAATGAAGATGCGGACGAGAAATTCAGCCAGCTGTCAGCTGGGACTGGCAATGCCAGACGTACTCTGAGGACATCTCCAGGCAGAGTTCAACTTTGCCTGTCAGACCCAGAAAGGCTTTCTGTGACAAACGAGAGCAGCCCGAGAACTGCAGCTCCTTGGGAAAGCACCCGTGTACTCACCCCAGGCGCTCCCTGGGCTGCAGCATTTACACCGATCCGCTGGGCAGGGGCTGTGTGGTACTGCCGGCTGGAGGGATGGGCTCTCTTCTGTCCTTCACCTTCACATCAGTGGGGACAAAGAGCCAATGCTGGAGCCTGCACACGCACGGGTAAGGTGCACATTGGGGGTAGAACAAAAACCACTGCCAGCCAGCCAAAAAATACAGCCTAGTCCTGGGCGAGTATAGGCAACATTCAGGTGGAAACAGGGCATGTCTGCGTGTATTTGTCCCACTTTCAGGGCCAACACAGTAAGTTTTTAAACATCTGTTATTAAATATTTCAGAAAATAAAAAATTGCCAGGGCAAAGCCCCCCTCTGTGGCTTTGTGTTGCAATAGTGTCTATGGAGAGGTCCTGACCAACAGAAGTCATTGCACTCCACAAGGAGCAAAGAGGTATCAGAAAGGGGTTGCCGGTCAGAGAACTGACAGTTAATTCGACGTGACTGGGGATGTGATGATCCTAAAAGTCAAAGTAAGTCTCACCAGTATCCACCACCAGAGGAGGGCAGATGTAAGGCGACAGGCTCTCGCATAGATCTTTCTCTGTGGGGGAAGGATGCTGGAGTGACGAGGAAGGCTACACGAGCAGGAGGGAGAATGTTACCTGTGTGAATGCACAGGGAGAGCCACGGGTCAGGGACCTCAGGTGAGAAGAATGTGCAGAGTACAATGACTGCAAAGACACCAAAACAAGGCCAAAGTCCAAGACAAAGCCCAGGCCACCTATGCACACAGACCATTATCTAAACACACTGCCATTGCAACCAAGGTGAAAGAAAAGTTCTCTTCGCAAATGTTTGGGGGATTTTTATGTACAGGACAGACACATACATACACACGGGAACAGGTAATAAATCACATATCTAGTAACAGTTCTAAATATTGCTCGCCACTCAAGAGCGCAGATGAAATACATATTTTTCTAAAAATATGGCATTGACTGAAGCCACCCAGACAACTGCCCAGTTGTCTGCTGACCTGCTGTAGCTGTGGTGAGCCAGGAGCACAGCCAGCTCCAGCGCTGCTTCCCCTGCAGAAACAACACCTCCTGCTCCCCAACACCTCTGCGAAGTCATCACCGGGAACCTCCTAAGCTTGAACGTAACCTGAACTTAAAGATTTATTAACAGCTTTAAGTGATTCGCCCGAGATAACAAGTGATCCTGGTGGCTGAACAGGAAAACCAAATGTGAGCTTGTACACCTCCAGCTCTAGCACATCCCTTCTGCCCTCCGTCACCTCCCGCCAGGCAGCTCTGCCCCTCCGGCGGGTACCCCAAAGCCTGCAGAGCTGCAGGTGTTCAAAACCACAGCAGGCTTCACGGCGGCAAACCTGCCAGGGATAATTATTCCATTACAAAACAGAGTTTCATTTGATTTGAGATTGTGGATTGGAACATGATCTGTGTATTTTATTGCACTTTTTTTTCTTCTTTTTCTTTTTGGTATGAGTTCTCTATGCGTGATGTGTAAACACAGTATAGTTTGCAAATTCCTTAAACAATTGTGTAAACTGTGTCTTTCCAACAGTAAACATCATTCAGTCTGATACCACCTGTTTCTCTCAACAGCAGTTTATATACTTTGAGAGAAAGGATTTCAACACGAAACTTTTCAGTAACTGAAGGTAAACTGTAAGCTTCCATCTGCAGCTATGAATCCCACCACTCAAACCCCTCCAAACCAAATAAAGCTTCAAAATAGGCATCCAGCAGAAATACACTGCATATTCAGATGGGCACACTAGAAGCAACAAGTCTAGTTCACAACCTGCACCCAAATTCACACCCGAGAGAAGTTTCCTCTGAGCACACGGCCCTGGCATTCACTATACAGCAAGTTTTCTCCCCTTTGGGCTCCAACGAGACAAATCCACAAGAACTGTTCAGAGATGATGCAAAGTGTGGCAAGTCGTCCCTTTTGGTAAACTTTACATTACCTGACGTACAGCTGCTCACTGCAACACCCCGACTGCTCCTGCTGAGGTCAGCCAACGACACAGTGCAGAGAGTCTGTGCTGTCAGCAGAGGATGGACAGAGGGAAGGGGAGCTTGGCAAAGATGACACCAAGTGATAACCTGCTGGATGAGAAATCCCAAGGCTACAAGAGAGTGATGGAGATGCTGGACCTCACAGCGAGGCTGCGGACCAGCCCTGCCCCCTAGATGGAGAGTGGGTCAGACCCTCAGGAAGGACTCACGGGGGTCCTGAGCCAGCAACAAGACCCAGCAGTCCAAACCCTCCTCCATTTACAGCTGAAGGCAACCATCTTGCTGGAAATTAATCTCTTCTCTCACTCCCCCTTGGCCAGGAATTCCGGCATAAGCACCTTTTAAACCTACAGTTTTTACTTTTTTATTTTAAAGAATTTAGCATTTGATGAAATAGTATGCTGTGTAAACAAAAGAATTATCCCTAGCTATTAAACATAAAGCCCCTTGTTTTGTTAAAGAAATACCAAAGCCAAGTACAAAGTCCCTAGACACGCCTGCAGGATATTCAAAGCGATTAACCCCTCCGTCAGACTCCCCTGACCTCCAAAACCCATCAGCCATGTTTTCTGCAAGCATTTCTTCAGATGTTCTGGCAACACTAATGGTGTGTTCTCACCTGCAGGAGCGGAGCTCTGTGCCTGTGGACACGTGTGGGTTAGAAGGTAGGATAATAAATTGCCCTTTAGCCTTGGAGAAGTCCTATCACTTATGTCAGTGCTACCCACCTGCTGGAGACAGCAATGCTGACCACATCTATTTTAATAAGAGCCTTTTTGAGATCGTTTAGAGCAAACCCTGGCTGCGGTTCCCAGTCCAGCTCCCAACACAGCCATTCTGAAATGTTGCATATAAAAGGGATTATGCAGGAAACCTGAAAGAGCCCTCAGAAACTGAGCATAAAGACCCCAAACGCTTCCCTAAACACAAATACTGCAGAGCACGTAAGACAGAAATCCTGGACTTTCCCCCCAGAGAAAGAATTGCTGAAAACGGTGTAAACTGCACTTCTGATCAACAAAATGCTTATGTGCACACTGCTCCAAAGCATAAGACAGGAATGGTGTCAGGCTAAAAAAACCTATGGATTCTAAATCTCAAATCTTGGCAGATAAGAGGATAAGGGGACCACACCCTCAGACAATATAAATCAGCATCGCTTCTGGGCAACAACTTCCAGATTTAAATATATCTGCAGATTTTAACCTGATTTCCTGATACACGGCCGAGAGAAATGCGCGCACAACCTGAACTCCAGAACCGTTCCTGTGGTCACCCTGACTTGAGATTGTCCTCAGAAGCCATCGGTGACATCCAGCCGGAGAGCCCAAGGGCCATGGCCATCACCAGCCGTGAAGGGGCCGCTATGCCTGTGCTAGGGATTAATGTGTGCTGGTCATCAGGTAACACAGCTCCCAGCTGGGCTTTGGGGCAGCCTGGGCTCAGGAATTCAAAACCTGTCCCACAGAGTGGAAACAATCTCCTGCATCTTGCAGGTACCTGCTGAACAAATTTTTCCGTGTTAATGAACTCTCTGCTCTTTACTTGGTGGCCATGAAACCCTCCGAGACTTTGCTTATGCCTATTAAATTTGTGACATTCAACAGGTCCTAAATAAATAAATAAAACCAATTTGTGATATTCAACAACTCCTAAATACATAAATAAATGAACAAACCCAAATGCGACATCACAAGAGTGATGCAGAACCAGGAAGACACGCAGGCAATAAGGAAAAGTACTGACACATACGCCCTGTGATCACCCTGCAAGAAGTGGCCAGAGTTTGAGTTTCCATCTCTGGGCTGGACTTTCTGCGGGTATTTAATAAGAAGTCCAAAGGAGCTGATACTGTCCCTTAGCTACAGGCGCGTTAAGGTGCCAGAGGCCACTTCCAGCCTTTGGCAGCAGGTGCCTGATGAAACTCATACCCTTCCTTTGAAGGAGCATTACTCAGAATGGTTTCATCCCACAGAGACATCAACAAAAATTTGTTTGTCTCAGAGGAACTAAGACATACCTGAAGTAAGGACCTTCCCCCTGTAGCTACCGTATGTTCTTCTGCTAGACTGCACCTATAGACAATAATGTACAGGTCTGAGAATGTGTTTACAAGAACCTCTGAATGTCTGTGCAGCGCATCTGACCTGGTTGAAGCTAGAATTTTGAGACATCTTCCATAATACTCGCGTGCAGGAGGTGCAATTTCATATTTTGGCAATATATCCTGCCTAGTACAAATGTCTGGTCTCCATGAGAACAATATAGAAAAAAAAAAAGTTTGGCTCCTAAATCAGACTTCAGCTCAGCAGTAGTCAAATCATGTAAGCCCCAAAAGGCTCCGCAGCCAAGACCGTGGAAATCTGGCTTTTGTGTCTGCTCAGAGTTCTAAATTAAAGAATGTATTTGCAGAGCAGCCATAGTGGGATTACACAAGGAGGGCTTTTCACCCAAATAGTAACAGTTCCTCAAGGAGAAGGGGAAAAAATAGTTTAAAAACTAAAAACGAGAGAGGGACCTGTAGGCAAGACGTTAGGAATGATATGGAAAACATATTTCTGAAATAACACATTTCTTATCATTCCAGGCAGCTGAGAACAACTTCCAAGGAAGACATTTTCCTGCCTAGTGGCCACATGGAAATGAGAGCAACCAAATGATAACCGTTAAGAGCTGAAGCTTGAGCACTTGCTATTCACCATTTCTATCTTAAAATATCAATTAAATACCACTCTCGTTTTGCAAAGAATAATTTACTTCCCCAGCAGCAAGCAGAAACTGGCAACTACATCATACACCTGTTATTATGCATTACAATGAAATTAAAATATTTAGAGAATTTGGCAAGTCTATACTGCTAAAACTATGCTGGTAGTTGTGACTGTGAACAGCATAGATGAACGCTGTTCCTGCTTGCTAGAAAAATATTGCTGCACAAAAAACTACTGGTGGCCAGCAGCTGGCCTTTCAAGATAAGTATCAAAAACATGCACTTTGTGACTTTTGGTCAGGCGGCACGGGTGCCGGGGCTCTTGTTATTCAGCACTAGCAGCGGGGAAAGAGCCGAAAAATACCCCCCTCGCAAGCCACGTGCGCTGACCTCAATGGGTGAAGTGCAGAGCACTATTTATTCAGGTGCAATAATACAAATCTTTGTGGGTTGTTCCGCAATGATAAAACAAAGAGGATTCCAAAGAATGCGCTCCATGTGTGACTTCCCCAGCTCCACTGTAAGCACACCGCATTTGCAATATCAAGTGACAGCCAGAAGCAAAATTATTGTCGTTTGGGGCCGCCGAGCACAGAACTTGAGCAGCTTTTCAAAATGGAAAAGTTTTATGGTGCTGCAGAGTATAACTGGGACGTGGGGAATAACACAGGGACCCGAAGGAGATAGGCTTTTTCTCCCCCAAGTACTTATTTCAGCTGTCCTAGCCTTTTCATGTGAAAATAAACAGGACAAGCCGGTAATAAAAGGCAATTTATGTGTACTTTTGTCTCCAGGAGCTAGATGCCCAATTAGAGCACAGGGAACTGTGTGCATCCAAGCACAGTCAGTGACCCTCGCTTGTGTCATTAATTATACTTTTGTTTAAGATCAGAGAATTTATGCTCAACGTGAAACACCACGAGCATATGTGGGAGTTAAGTTTCTGCAAATTACTAGAATTCTATTTCCCATCATGAACAAAAGAAACGAGTGCAGACACCTCAGCATCAATAATACTCTACATCTGAAAATCAGTCTAAACACCAGCTTAATGCATGGAGGCTTCACCACATACACACACCTAATGCTACCGATACGTAATCAATCATTCCTGCGTTTGTGACCAAATGAGTGCAGTTTACAGTGTTGTTAGGTTGTTTTAACCTCATCCATATGTTGAGCAACATTGTTGGCCCAGGCTTCTGAAAAGAAAATATCTTAAGGACCTGTGGTTGTCAAACAACACAGTAGTTGTTTCATAAAGAACACATAAACTGTATCCATGATTGTTCCCAGAAACAGCCCAAGCCAGGTGCTGAAGGGAACATGAGTAACTCTCAGAAAAAGGAGATATGAATTGAATAAACAAGGTATGTCAGAGGTATACAGTCAAGGACACTAACTCAGAGCTTATCAGCATTTCTGCAATGCTTGGACTGTTCTACTGCCACAGCTATGCATCTGAAGCCACCCAAGATTATATTGGCAGTAAATACTATCACTGCTGTTTCCTGACCCAGATTGTTTTGGATGCCACCTGGCAGATTAGCACTTTTCCCAAAGATCCAGTTAACGGTAACTCCGACGTGCTGCTGGCAACACCCAACTCCTGCAGGTGACAGCTCTTTCCCAGGTGATTCTGTCTACTTTCCATTCTCCCTCTGACTCTTCCTCCGAAGGACACTTGTCCCCAGCCAGCACTGGTGCACATCTCTGCCTCAGTGGGTGCCTTAGACTTCCTTGCCAATACTTGTTGCCCACTTTTAACACCTTTACACACAAGGCCCTACTTAAGATTCTCAGCCTCTAAGATGAGGCTGACCTCTAATAAAACCTCTAATAAAATAAATAAAAACCTCTAAGATGAGCAGGAAAGGCTCTTTGTCAACCTAAGACATTCATTACTGGTGGAGACATTCACTACTTGCAGAGAATAAAAGGAGAATTTCATGTTTCCTGCTCCATTTTTCTTCTGGATGTGCACACATGTCCTAACCTAGAGGTCACTTCACTCATTCCTTCAGTCCAATCACACAAAGCAAGAGAAATATCTGAATCTCAACCATCAGTATCTGATTCTTTCCAATCCTGCTAAGAATAGGAGAGAGAGATATCCTCACATGAAGAAAAGATCAGAAGAGCATTTCTTCCAAGTGAAAAGGGAAAGTTGAACTGGGAGTCTTTTTTGGTTCATTTAAAGGGTTAGAAGCAAATGTCTGTGATCCTCAAACGTCTGAGGATCAAAGGAGGAACAACAGATGAGCTATTTTCTGCCATCAACCTCTCTTTCAGCAGCGGGAGGAATTCAGGCCAGAGGCATCCCAAGCTAGCTGTTAGTAAGACTCCTCAAGCGTGAGCACATGTATTTATCCATTTTCAGCTGTAATCAATACCAGCTACCTGTCCACCCTCCTTCTGCCCTCCGAGAACAGCCTCGTCCTTTACACCACATCTTTTCCAGCTGTATGCCTGACAGATGGTGGAGAGAGATCCAGCCGAGAGGGGCATCTCCTTTTTCTCCTCTTCAGGAGAAGAGGCTGTTCCACCTCTGACTTTACTTCCTACAACTGAAGGCAAACAGGAACCAAAAGAAGAGCTGATCCCGTGATCCCCTGTGCATCCTCCTCAAGTAAGCACTGTGACAAGCTCAGCTCCCGCGTGAGCGAGTACGATTTGTCGCGAGCAAGGCGAAGGCGGGGTGGGATGGTACCCCTGTTTGGATCACTGTTTTGGAACTGAACAAGTAGATCTGGAAAGGGGAAAAAAAAGACATTTTCTTAAACTTTTTTGTTGTTGCTTTACAGGGACTGAGTTTTCAAACATGGGAAACCTGCAACACAGAAAATTGCTTCTGAGGCCTGTGGAGCCGTTTGGCCCATTTGAGATTACCAGTAACGCCAACGGGCAAGAGAGCCGCCAGCCAGCCCCAGCAGAACACAACTCCCTGACCCCTCAGCTCCTGGCCAAAGTCCTGCTTGGCCAACATCTGCTTTTCTAGAAATGCTAAAGAGTAAGCTAATCAGCTATGCATATTTTCCTTCTGCTATATTTTTACCCCAGACATTTCAACTCACTTTTGCAGATCTCCTTTTTTCTTTTATGGAGGTCCAGTTTTTTCTTTTTTTCTTTCCAAACTCTGGTGGAGTTATCTCCACAGAAAGTACAACAGAAAGCTGTTCTCCCTATACTTTTGTTACAAGTTTGAGCTGTGAGGACAAAAATACATACAATCCCTTAATGTTATCCTTTTCATTAGCTCTTTGCCATAAACTTCAGGAAAAATAAAATTAATATCAATTGAAGTCTGGTGGGGGTTGGGTTTTTTTCTTGTGGTTTTGGGGGTTTCTTTCCCTCAAAAATTCCAAAGGAAATGAAAGAGACAGCAATTAATGTAAACTCTCAGAGTCAAATGCTTTTTCTTGGGTAACTTGTTAAGTAGGGATCAGATTGGGATCACTACATTTAATTCAAAAAACACTACTGCAACAGACATATATTGTTATTTAAATTGTCGTTCCTTTGAGTAACCACCTGAGGAGATAGCTATAGGCCCACTATATAGACACACCTGCAATTTTGAATGACCTTTGATGCCAGCACCTGGGAATAGAGGATCAGTGTCGTTTATGCGTGGAGACAATACAGAGACAAGCCACCTAGTTCCAGTTTCACCCCGTGCTGATTTACCACTTAGCGAAGCTATCCCAGTAGCTCAGGTGGAAAAGGACTGGGCTGCTTCTGATTTCTGCAATCACTGCACTTAATTGTGGAGAGTTGTAGAAGGTTTTCACATAGATGGGGCTGCCCCATCCTTAAATTTAAAAGCAAACGCCAGATACAAAATATCTGCCACGTTTTCGTAACATGTACTCATATTTTGGCGATAGTTCTAAGTTCTCTTATAAACAGCTTGCACATCCTACAGGCATCTCGGTGACTTGTACATATGAGGAGAGCTGTTGTCAGCCAAGAGCAGGTGCTGGTCCCTGGCTCCGCAGGTCTCCTGCTGCCTTCAGCAGAGGGCTAGACCACCACACTCCCCCGCTGCCAGCCAGGGACTCGGGAGCTTGCCTGGGACTCGGGTAAAGCCCAACAGATTTCAAGGTAAGGTAAGAATAGATTAAATAAAAGAGAAGCAGCATAATTAACTAGAGGAATGTTGAACACAGCTACTTCTTGAACAGGGTCCTGAACATATGGTCCTGGACTATGTGAAAATCAGGTCAAGTTGCCATCCTAAAGAAAAAAGTAAAAGATACACTGGTATAAAATGTGTGTAAAAATACACATAAAAGACGTTTTCCTGTTTGTCTAGGTGAATCTGCCTTTTGCTTCTCAGCAACAGATCTACTGCCTTTCTGAGCAGAGGTGTGAGTTCAGGCACATCCATCTCTCCTAATGAGAAAGAAAACTGCAGAGACATCAGACGCAGCAGGACACCGTGATCCTGTTTTTGAGATGGAGCTTGTAGAAAAGCTGTCAGATGAACTGGGTGTTCCTTTGTCAAAATCGAGAACCACAGCACTAGGAAGAGATGTTCCCAGTTGGAAGCTTTCAAGCTTTCTCCTGCCTCATATTCTTGCCGGCTGCCAGAAGTAAGGGCATTTGAAGAAAAGCTCAGAGGATCCCTCTGCTCATATCCAGTATCAGGAATTTGTCAAAGAATCAATGTTTCTCTTCCATTGGGAATCTTTCTAATTTTACTTACTCCACTAGCAGTCTAGACCATGAACACCAGCATGGGTGGGCAACACCAACATGAGGCTTGAGGCAGCATTCTGTGACAAATGATCCCGAGGTGTTCCTCGGGCACAACAAAGGTCTGGAGAATTATACCTATGCTGTTCCTGCTGGAGTCTGAATTAAGCCACCAAATTCAGTATGCCCTTGTCCAACAGATGAAAACAAAAAAACAGAGGTAACAGGAAAAGAAGAAAAAAGAGGCCCAAACTCCAATTCTATAGCAGTCACAAAACCCAAGAGAAACCAGTCTGAAACATAACCCTCTCTTTCATTTAGACTGAAGGGTCACTGTATGTGAAACATGTTCATCATCAAATCATTGTTCAGACACCAAATACGTATACACACCTGAGAGCATTCATCAAGATACACTCTGATAAAAAAGCACACAACAAAGTAGGTTTTGAAAGAGAAGAAACCGTGTACCTCTCCCTGTGTAAACCATACTGACACTGGGAAAAGAGGACTAGAGTTGTTTGATATGAATCCAAGATACAGACATTTTAATAATGCTCTTTGGTGAAAGTTTACCTGACCCACTACGTAGGCATTTAGACTTTTATTTCCTTCAACTCTAGTGTGTTTAGGAGGAAAATTATATAGATCAAGAAAGCAACAGAGCTAGCAGAATTGAAAGAGTGGATACTGTAGCTTCATAGCACTGTTGGCCCATGTGGAACGTGCTTTTTCTACATCTGGATATATGAGGCGAGGTAAATCAAAAAGCTAAAATACCTTCCCATTGATGGTTTGAATAAGCGCAACTAAATTTGAGCTGAACACATATTCTATCTTCATTAAGTTCATTGGTCTGTGTATAAGTTACCAATTACAGTAAATTAAAAGCACTTGCATTGCCAGCTCTCACCTCATCATTCAGCTTTCGTTCTTTCAATAATCACACTGAGCATGTTTGACAGAAATAATACTAGAGATTCCACCCTGTTTAGAATAATTCCTTTTGCCTAGGGAAATGACATCTTCTATAAAGTGGATCTTCTTCACTGAAAGAAAAAAAGAAGGGCAAACTACCCTTAGCAGAATAACCTTAACTACTGTCCTTAGCCTTCTCCTCGCAATTTCAGGCAACTTGGCAGGAAGTCTGATTCCGAGGAACTACAGAAGAATACAACTTACGTTCCAGGCTCCTCGTTTCACACTTACCTGCTGGTGACTGACATCTCCCTGGGCAGTGACTAAGAAACTCCTCTCGGGTAAGGTATTAACTGGAATTTCAATGTTTCTTTTGCCTATTCTTATAAAAAAAGAAGTATCCTCAGCACCAGTTCTGCATGAATGAGGATTTCTGGTCCTGACAGAACACCAGTGACCCTCTGCAGAGAGAGGAGGGCACAGCCTGGTGCCAGCTGATGGCAATTCTGTCACTATTAGGGGAATGATGTGTAGCACACGAAGGGAAGCGCACAAGGCAAGAGGACTAGCAGGCAGGAAAGCAGAATGGTTTCTCACTCCATAGCTACAATATCACCATAACCACAGCAGCTATCTCTGCCTTTAATATATTTAAAAAAAAAAAAAAAAAAAAAAAAGAAAAGAGAGAGATTGCAGTGGAACACAACACATGCAGCTCACAGCCCGAACGGGACAACCAGGAAATGAAAGGCTTGAACACAGGTGTGCTGTTGGATCCACCACAAATTATCGTCTGTGATCCCAAACGCGAGAGGCAGCTGAGGCACCCACAAGTGACTCAGAGCTCACACAGACAACAAAACAATGTCTACAAGGTAAAAAGCAGCTTGAACCAGAGACAGGCAAAGTGCATTCAGGCAAGTGAAACATGTCAAAAACTGGCACATGAATATGGTAGCAACTTCATTTTAAAAAAAGAAATGTAGAAAGGTTTTCCCATCCTCACAACCACCAATATGGTAATTCATACTGCTGCATTAATTTTATATTCAAAATAACTATTTATTTCAGACAAAACACAATTGTGGCTTCCCTCTCCCCCCCTTTTTTTTTCTCTCCTTTCTACTACTAGGTTCGTTAATTCTGTATATAATACAGTGCCTTCAGATCTGCTCATATACATTTTAGGCTGAATTCCCCTAGTGCATATTTTGAAGAATACATTTTATTCTGGCTACCCATTTCTGCAAGCCTATTTTGTATTTCAGCATTTTAGCTCTAAGTTGATAATTTTTATATCATAGCAAGGCTACTTCTATCTCCTGGTGAAACTGATTTCCATACCATACAGTAAAAACACAACTATTTGTAAAAAGTCCTTTCCATATGTCTATGCTTTTGCTAACAACAGCTCAGTTCTAAACTACGTTAACTGATGTAGCTCTGCTGATTTGGTCGATTCAGACCCGGTTTTGGAAAGCAACCTTGCTATTTTTAATGATTCCAAACCCCATAACCAACTCCCAAACGAGCACCAAAAAGGGATCAACGAAGCTTTGTGCATGGATTAGTGTAGTTCTTGCCATTACGCTATGCAGCAACAGCAAAGGAAGATCCCTGGAATGCACAGTTACGAAGTGGGAGAAAAAGAAAAGATGAGGTGACACTCAAGAGAAGCAGAGCACACTATTGATTTTGATAAGTTAACATTCATTAAGAGTACAAAAACCTCTTAATGAGGTTCGAATTCATGAGTATGAAAAACCTCTTAAAACCTTATTAAGCCAAACCATAACACTGTCCACCAGACTCCATGTGTTAAAACGCTGCTCAGGACGGTCATGTTGAAGTCTTGCTCTAGAACTTCTGTCGATACTCAGTCTGCAGGTTGAATGCTTGAATTCTCCCATTGCACGGGGGAAGGATGGGATTGGCCAAACCAAACAAACCATAAACTTGATTCAAAACAAAAAAGCCAATCTGCATAATCTTGGTGGCCTCACAAGCCACCAGGAAGCATTTTCATGGTGAAGCCTGCAACCTCTTCTGCTCCCCTGGCACCATGGTTATCACGATGCCAGGCCTCACACCTTTAAAGATCCAATGTCTAAGGAACCCAAGTTCACCAGAGTTAATGGATCACTCAACGTCATCTGACGTTACAGCATTGGTAGATCCTACTGCAACACAGGAACTATAACCCTGAGCAGAGCATAACCTGAACGTGTGGAAGTTGGGCTTCCCCCTTCTCCCATTATCTCAGTGAACCTGGAACACACTCCTGGACTGGCCGCTCTTGCAGACCAAAAGCAACGTGCAGATTTCTTTCGTGCTGTCTGAAGAGAAGAACAAGGGAGGAAAGAGAAAACTCTCTCTATATATATGTATATTAAAAATTCCCGAATAAGACACTATGATAGTGCTATTTATATAGGTTCCACATTTCAGATGGGGTAGCTCTCTCCATATAATTAAGTTAAAAGTACACAAAAGGAACATGCATAACACAGCATCCCCTACCCTGCACTAGTCCCCGGCTGATGCCTGTACCACACCACAGCCCAGCGCTGATGGAGCTGCTCCGGTGTCACCAGGGGGGACAGGGCCTGCCAGAGCAGCAGGGCCAGGGCTGCCTCATCCCCACAGGGGCACTCTGGGCGAGAGCCTCTTGTCACGTCGCACCCCTCGCCTCCACGCACAGACACACAAGATGCCACTGACCCAAGGAGAAGCAAGATCTGGTGCAGCCAAACAACCTGCTGCTACTTCAGTACCAATTCAAAACTCTCCCAGAAACGTCTTCTCAAATAAAATAGTATCAAAAGGGTTTCTGACTGATGGAGGAAATAGAGGTTTGGGGTTTTTTTAGCAAAACTGATATATAGAATTCAAGCAATATAACACATGGCTGCCTAAATACTTCAGTAAATAAAGATTAATCTAAAGCTAGCCTCCTTCCAGACCCCCAGAAATGCAACGCCATCATTCTGCTGTGGTGTAACAAACTTTGGCTTTGGCCTCACGTACATATGGTTCCAATTAGCACCTGCATACCTCAGTTATTAAATAAAAAACAGCTCTCTCGACATGACCTGTAGAGTCCTTGTATACAAGAACTTATCCAGCAGCATTATGTCTTCCCTTATCAGATGTGTGTGGTATGACATAACGAATGTAGCGCTGCAGCGCCATTGGCACCGGTTCAATTCCCAAGCACTGGGTCACATTTCCCATCACCTTGCTCTAAAGCGGACGCTACGGGCTTGGTGGCTAATGGATGGAGCCCTGGAATTTTACCTCAGATCCTACAAATTTAACCTAAGTCTGATGAACTAAATTCAGCCTCTGGGGAAGAATGCATCTGTCAAAACTACCGCTCGCAGCATATGGCTGAATCAAGAGGTATGCACCAGCAATTTTTGTCTTGATTTGTTGCACATAAGTTAAGGTGTCTGCTATGCAAGCAGGATTTCAAATGAGAAGTTGCTGCTCTAGATATTTTTCCAAAACAGTGCTTGGGGATTTGGATGGTGGAAAATAAATTGTTTTATTGTTAAAGCACATATCTTGGTGTTAAGGAGACCTCGTTTCTATTTCTGACTCTCCCAAGTGTACCACATGAGCCAACACAACTGCTTTCCCGTCTCTAGATCTCACCCCTAACCCAGCGTACCGCTGCTCATGAAAACAGAGGACTTGCACCAACTGAGGATAAAACTATGGATTTCCTACTGCTCTTGTATACAAACAACACTTGGCTTAATTACGTGCAGCCATATTCTCTCACAGATTCAAGAACTTGGGAACTTCTTCAGGTGATGTCCCTGTCCCCAGCGTCCTGAGACTCTAGTGCTGCCTCTGGGCGCTGCACAGTGCAAGCCTTCTGCAGTCCTTCAAATACCAGTTGAAATCTAATTGCCCCATAGAAAATGACCTTCACTGAAAACAGGCCTTACTAAAGGGGACAAAAATGGAGGGGAGAGGGAATATGTATCTGGTTATTTTTTATTCAGTATAGCAGAAACTCTTAGGGCAATAACGCACAGAACCACAACGTAGTATATATTTATACATTTAGTTACCTATTAAAGCATTCTTATTTAGTCCTGTCAATAACTGTTCATTTTCATATATTTCTCCAATCTTTTAATAGGCTGCTGTAGGCTACTGCCTGACAGACTTCCCTAAAGACCAACTCTATTTCTCGAAAAGAGAGCTGTGAAAGGACGTTTCTAGTGCAGAGACACCTCCTCGCATTCTGAAGACCTTGCAGTGACTGCCCCGGGCAGAAGGTAACTGAGCAGATAAAAAGGAACTATGCTGTAACAACTATCTACTGCTGGGTTATGTCTCCAGCTGACACAAGCTGGACTTGAGCCCCTTGCTGAGCTGTGAACTCACTTCCAGTCAGATCTGAACTTACTTCCTGCCTCCACGCAGGCTCGAGTTATCAAAATTGACCTAACAAAAATTCTGGATCTAGTTTTCATATATTCCATGAGGCTGATGTTCTGGTCTAAACCACTGTTAAACAACACCAAATTGAACCGGTTCAGCACTTAATTCACAGGGATCAATTTCCTCAGATACTGCTCAGATTGACACCTAAATGCAATTCTGAATAACTTTTTTTTTCCTACTTACTGTAGTCTACGGCAAACAGCTCTTTAAAATATGCCTCAAGAGTTCCTGAGCAGTAATCATTCTCAAAAGGTCAGTCAGTGTCAAACCAAAACATTAATTTGTTCTGCACTTGCTCAAAGACTGCATAAAAGAAAACTTTTCAAGTGCAAACACCAAGACATCCAAGAAGATTAGATTAAGTGTCTCCCTTTTCATCTCAGCTGAACACTGGCCAGTAAATACTCTAAATGGTGTTGGACAACTTAGTGCAGCTGTTCGTTAGAGCGGACAAGAGGAAATCATTAAAGATAGAAACTTCCAGCCACTTGACTTCCACACCAAAATAGAAGAAGCAAGTGGACACGTCCGTGACCCAATTTACACGCTCACAAGCAAATTGCCAAGCATGGCCTTGCCTTATAACGCAAATGAGTATTTCCCTCCAATGTAATTGAGAGCTTTCCAGTTTTGTTCTCCTGGGCTCCCATGCTTACAAATCCAGTAGCTGTAATTTACATAATTGCAATTTCACTTTGCAAATATTGTTGGGCCCTTTTTATGCCTGATTTTCTCAACAGCTGCTTCTTGAAGTCTTTACTAATTATTTCAAACATTTAACAGAAAAATGCAAACCATACTTGATACAATTATTACACAAAAAAAGAGGAAAAATTCTCATGGTTTGGAAGATGAGGGGACTAAAGTTTTTTTTGTTGGGTTTTTACCCCCCTTTCGTTCTCCTTTGCTCTTTAAGAACAGCACATGCAAAACATTTGTGAAGCCAACACAGCTGCAGGGCCCGTTCACCAGACCAGGACTGTCTACTCAGTATCCTTTCTAGCTTTTTATAGATACAACTTAAAAACACCATGAAATTTATTTCCTGTAATAATGATCCCCAAATATTTTCTTTAAAAGTCAATGTTTCAGCAAAACTCTCCCAAGAATGTGGAGTTATGCATTTACATTGTGTTAACGTAGCCCTTCCCTCCCCGTTTCCTTCATTGTTCCTTCTTCAGATGCTTTTCGGCGTTTTATTTTACCTGCCTCAGTCTTCAGGGTCTGTGAGCCCCGGCTGGCACCAACGTCTCCGTGCATACCTTACTGAGAGCTGGCACACCCCACATGGCAGAGAGGGCACAACCCACTATACAGAACACATATGGGCTCTCTTCCTAAATTTCTCTTTCCTACCGTAAATTCCTGGGCAGATAACTTTATAGCTCATTTTCCTCTTCTTTATTTGCTTCAGGCTGCTCCTGGTCTCCACCTCTGCCTTTTCAGTGCCTAGTCTAGCCTCAGGAAGGACCTCCAGAAGCTGTTATAAAATAAATATTATTTTAAGCTAATAAGTATAAGATCTCCTGGCCTGCATACGCAATCCATTCCAACACACTGATTTTTGATAATTTCCTCACACAGTGCTTGTTCTTGTAACAATTATACAGACTTCCCTCCATAACAGCAACAGACACAACCAGTATGTGCCAATACACACCAGACTCCAGGCTCTGCCATTCACAAGACCCTCTGACGTTACGTGTGCCACTGGAAAGCTGGCACAGAGACCAGCCGATGACGCTGCTCAGGGTCTGGTTCCAGACGCCGGAGGCAGCTTGGGAGCACGGCTCTGTCAGGGTCCAACAGCAGGGACGGCTCCTGTACCACCTCCCCTTGGCCACACCAGCACAGCAGCTCCCCGGTTTGTCACAGGGCAAAGCGGGTAACGATATCCCACAAAACAGCACAACAGATTGCACGTCTGAAAGCTTACTTGCTTGTCCTAAGTACTTCACTCAGTCTAATGAATGACACCGCACCTCGCCACATTTAGATCCTTACCCCACTGTGGCTACAACAACATAAGAAAACAATATAAAAATGCTCCCTCCTATGCAAAGCCCAGATAATGATGGTTGTTCCTGGACAACTCCTTTTAACCTTGGAGTTAGACAGTGCAAGCGCTGAAAGTGTACGCATGAACCCAACATGGACGGAAAGGAGCTCCCATTCCTGAGACCGGAGTGCACGTCCAGGTAAGGATGCAAGGAAGAAAAAGATGCTGGCAGAAAACAATGTTAGTTCCAGCATTTTTTCCTCCTTGGAGGACTTTGCCCTCCCATACTAGGAGTACCCTTCTAAAATGCAGTTTTCTATTGCTTTTTCAGATAACAAAGCTCTGGTTCAATAGCTGTTGTATAATACAGTTCTACATAGAAGAAAATGCCCACGTCCTTGGGGCTGCACCCTACTAGACCCTACACCAGTACCTGGCACATCAGGCATAAGATACTTAGCACAGATTGTGAGCCTTTTGGAGGGTGTTGGTTTTGTTGTCCCAAATATTCTACATGCTTAAAGTATATAATTTTTGCATCAGAGGCAGATCATTATCTGTATTTTGCCAATATCTAAGCAGTTGGCTACTGTACAAACAGAGAGAAAAAACAGGGCATCACAAAGCATTCACAGCACATCCTTAACAACAGAGAAGTAATGACACCCAACCACAACTAAAGAGCTAGGCATTATTCAGAGAACTGATGCAGGTTCAGTTGTAGGACGTAAACTCTTTCTTCCATATTCTGTGCCCAAGAAATAATTCACAGACAGTTGAGGCTGATCTAAACCATTTAATTGCTTTAATTTTACATAGTCACCAACTGACTGTAAAATCTTTGCCTACAAAGGTCAGTTTGTGGCTTTACAATATCACTAATACATCTTTGCGATCCCAGGTAAGCCTAAGCTAGGGTTTGGAGTTTATTTAATGAAAAAAATGAAAGGATGTCAAAGGTTTCATGTTACCCTTTCTTCACATTTGACCAAATTATTTGGGTTTGTTTTCCTAAAAAAGCATGTGGTCGTTGTTGGCCCACATACTCACCACCGAAGTTTGAGGCTCTACACCCTTGCAGGGAGAGACCATGACATTAGCACACTATCTGGCTTCTCAAATTCCTCCTCAACTGGGGCCATGTGGGATATTTGCTGGGAAGGAGGAGGAGATAGTCATCTTCTACAGTGATTTACTTTACCTGCTGATATTTAGGATCTGCAGTAAAAAGCAATTTGTCATTTCACTGCCTGTTTTTCTATTATTACCCCATTTAATTCCCAACTTAGACAATGGTTGCTATAAATTCACTCTGTAAATTTTGATGTGACAGTAATGTCTATTCCTGTGATATGTTAAAAAAAAAAAAAAACAAACCTGGCAATTTGTACAAATTATTTCAGAACTGGAATTTGAAAGTGTTCATCTAAGTATGTCAGCTTATTATTCTCCCTTCTATTGGCAGCTTCCAAGGACCCTCCTGGGAAAAGCCAGTCACTAAGCCTGAGATGTCAGAAATATTTGCTCAATGGAACAAGTATTTTGATCCCTGATGTTTATGCTCCTGACCTGTGTTTTGATCCTGGAACCTCAGGTTGTTTATAGTTTCTTTTGTGAGATGAATGGTCTTCAACCTTCTGCAAGCCGAGAGACCTAAACGAGGTGGCAATTCCCATGGGCCGTATTCCTGACGCGTGTTCACCCCACAGCAGCCCTAATTATTTGACTCAGCAGCGTTTCTGTGAAGAGCCTGGCTTCAGCCTGTGCTGGATGCTAAATTTACACATGCTGGAGAGAAAAGAGGGAAACAGAACATGCAGGGCCAAAGAATAAGCACAATCTAATTCAAGGGACACAGCCTGATAGCCTCTGATCAACACCCAAGTCAATACAGTTTACTTTGTCAATATCTACTCTTCATATTTATAACTGCTAGGTTTCAGCTATGTTCAGAGCCAAAAGAAAGGGAATCAGCCATTATGATGAAAAATGAGTGACCCAAGAAGTATTATAAACAGATCTAATCTAATTTCATGTGTCAAGTAAAAGATAAAATTAGGTTTATTTTATTCCACCTTATTTTGACAACTCTGGTTGTCAGCACTAGCTCCAAGTCGTACGACAAACAATATTTTTATACTGATTGCCTGAAAGTGCCAGTTGAAGAAAAAAAATATCCTACAACTGTCACAGTTCTCCGTGGAAAACAGAAGTCGCTTTGTTTGCAATCATATCATTTCACTACTGCCGATCGCTAAAAGCAAGAGTCCGTTCCCCAACATATTTACCATGTTTAGCAATTCCTGTTGTCAAACAAAACAGCACTAGTCACCAGGAAGCACAGAATTCATTACGGAAATCCCCGTCGAGCAAACTCAAGGGGAAAGCCCCCGGAGGGAGGCACCTGATGGTGAGTGTCAGCCCCGTGGCTGGACTAAGCGCTTTTCAAAGGCTAAGGCTGCAGCCTTACTGCTGTTTATGTTTTCTAATATCTTCTCCCTCCATCTCGTTCTCCATAGTAAACCTTGAGTAATTAACTGATGTGAGAGTAGAATAAGTCACAACTAGTTATCAATTTAAATTGAACACAGGTGGTCAGGAATAGTTACCGAGTGCCGAAACCATGGTGGAAGCATTTCCAAGCTGACTAAATATCCCATCTGTATGAAGCATATCCAATCCTCTCTTTTTTCTTTTATTTCACAAATATTGCATGGGATGAAGGAATGTCAGAGCTGAACTCTCCAGTACAGATGTAGAACACATGTATTTGCATCAGTTTAAAGCAAGATTACAGACACTAGAAAGCAGTTGTGGTTTGGCACTAGAAATCTTCCATTTTAATTAACTTAAGGTCCAAATGATTTCTAGAAAGTCTTCCTTGCGTTGCAGGAGTAGGATTACTTCTATCGGGACAGGTTTACCACATTTGCACGGGGAAAAACTCTGAGAATTAATTACTTCAACTCAACAAACTTCAGTGTAAGACAACAGAAGCAAGTTCAGCAAGTTCCATGGGGCATGCCAGCAATAATCTCAGAACTATGTGTGTGACTAAAGCCCACAGAACATGACCCACCACATGCAGACCACCGTCAGGTGTGCTGCAACAGGATCTTTCCAAACCTTTCAATTTTCCCGATTTCTCTCCTGTATATCTTGTGCATTTCTTCCTAGCTCAGCTCTAGAGGAATTGAGTTAAAGTGGGATCAATTCAGTTAATGAGCAACTATTCCATTAAATCTCTCATCAGTCATTAGGAAAGGATTTTTACTCCAATCCTGGGACATCGAGCAAGGCTACTTGAGCACAGAAAGAAGAATCTGACTAATTCAATTTTTAGAGTTTTGAGACTGAATACTAAAAGACTCAAAATGATTCATCCTTAAGATCAAATCCATGATTATACTGCTGGAAACAAGACCACACAAAGCCCGGTTTACTTTTTCTTACCAGAACAGACTGTTGGCAACATTAAAGTTAATAGCCAGGTTAGTCTGCTACTGAAATTTTTATTGATTAAGCTTTGAATATTAAGAATGCAGAATAACTTCCATCTCATAAATATTGTATTTTTAGTATATCCCTACTTTAAAGAATTTTCTCTGCATATTTACACTCCCACAGCACAATGATTAAACACAGGGTTAAAAAGCTCAGTTTCTAGATAGGTGATATTTTGCTCTATCTTCAATTAGAAGGAAAAAAAAAATAAACAGTGAAAGACTCAAGTAAGAGATACAGAACTACCCAATAGGTTAAAGTGCTAAAATGTGATCTGATTGATTGATTTAAAGATCAGTTGTCTCGGGATTATTTTTTTTTTTTTTGCAAACAACAAACCTCAGAATGGAAAGAAAACAAACTTTTAGTTTTATCCAAGATATTGTGCTGTGATTTTAGTTTTGAAAAAATGACCTTTACCTTTGAAACTTTTAAGAAAATATTAACTTTTGTAATGATAACACACAGAAGTAGCTACTTGAGAATTCCAAATCTGACACGTCCACTCAGATTTCACATTTCAGAATAAACAAGACACCTTATTTTTGGTAACTGCTTTAAAAATGTTCTATACTGGGTTTTGTTGGGTTTTCCCCCTTTTTCTAAGTGTATTTATAAATCGTGTGCTATATCATAATTATCTTTATTGTAGCTACAGCTAATGCATTTCTTTCTTCAAAGCCCGTGTAACTCCTGATAACTTGATGGATTAAGGTTAACAATACATGCAAGAAACATACCGATGTGGGAAAGGCTAAAAAAAGACCAACCCAAAAGCTATTAGAAATTAAAGGCCTGGGTTTGGAAACACAAGAAACTGCTTCCAGAGAAGCTTTGGAAATCCATCAAAAATGCAGCTTCCCCTGGAACTACGCGTGATGGGTTACGTTACCTGCTCCTTTTCCAGTAACGCAATGAGAAATGACAAAATCTGCCCAAGTAACAAATTTACTTTTTAAGGACTAAGAGAGCTTCTGAAGTTCTTGAATGAAGTTATGCACTCAGCAGCCATTGAAAATCACCTGTTTTCCAGTATATCCTATCCATGAAACAGTGCCATTACTGACTATTAGTGTGTGCAATACCAGAGATGCCCTGTCAGGCTGCCATGGCATTGTCTCCCAGCTGGGACCTGACACACGGAGACCTTAACCAAGCAGCAAGGACTGAAGGTGACCTCATGACTACCACAGGTCACAAGCAATTACAGGTGCGCAAGCAATTACTGTCTGAACTAAAGCCAATGTACCTGAGCCCAAAGTGCTTTCCCCTTGGTCAGCCAAAGCCATTGCCTTAGTGATGGGCAGCTGCTCCCTTGTCAGCTAACAGGACTCCACAGGGGTGACACCAACTAAGGCTCTTCCTTCCTTCACATCGTTCAAAATATTAATAAACACAGTTTTATTTGATAGGAAGTACTGCTTCGTCTGGTCCTTGTCTAGAACTATTTCTTCCTGAAGTTTAAAGCAAGCAAGTCTTTCACAGGGAAATATGAATGAGTCTTGAGGGCAGGGTTAGCTGAGGACAAGATACCTTGTCTAAGCTATTCACGTGAAGACTGATGACATTTAGAAGCACCCTGCTGAGGCTCTGCACAGACAAACTGCAGGGCACCCTGCCGATCCCGTGTGCCGGAGCAAGCCGACAAGGCGAACACGCCAACAGACCCCACGGGAAGCGGTCCATGGCGCCCTGAAGGCACTGCAGTTCAACACAGCCTACCAAGGCAGCAGAAGGCACTCCTCCACTCACCTGGGCATAGGCAGCGGGTTCCGGAGGCGGGATGAGCATAGCTCTCGGGCACGTGTAAACAGTACAGGAGCAGGAAAAAATGGAAGAGTTTTGGGTCCATTTTAATTGCACATAAACAATCACTATTAAGTATTCCTAAAAACTTCAGCAAGAATGCTGCACTTTCAATACTATTGTCACACTCAATACAGCAAAACATGCATAAAATGCAAGCTGAAATAATACTGCGGCCTGCTATTTTGCTACTATGACACTTTCCATTCCATTAATTCCACTCAGTTATGCAAACTTCATATGAAAAAACTCTCAAAGCCTGACCAAATCTGTACTATGAATTTGTAGAGAAAAACATTATCTTAATGTGAACACATGAAATGATGCATGACAGTGGGCTAGAACATGGTGTTATCACTTATTAAATTCTATAGTCCCCCTTTTCTGTTTGTTTTTTTTCAATAAGCAGACTAAGCTAAAAGATCAGTCTTGACAAGATAAAGTGAATACTCTAAATACAACATGCAATGCTGTCAGAGGATGCTAGACAACCTTTAATTTTTTTTTTTCTAAATGTAAGGCGTTACTGATGTTAGCAGCGCTTCCATAATCCACAGTAAAGCAGAGAATACACTAAGAGTGTGCAGTTCTGAACTTCTGAAAAACTTAATTTATGTCCAGTCTCCAGCCACAGAAAGATGCCGTTGCAAGAGACAGGGATGCTCCAGGTTGTTACAAGCCTGATGGAAAGAACATAATGAATTTCTATCACATTCATTGAACAAATACAATTGGTGCAATTCCTGTAATGCTGTTTTTCATGCACTGACCTGTCCCCTTCTCCCTGCTGATGGCTTTTCCACTCCCTTGCACTAAGTGAACCTCAATGCAACCATGAACACTGTGGAGTGTTCCTGCCCCCTCTTGTCACAGCTCCATTACTACCACACAGCGCCTCTATTTCCAAAGGCAATTCTGCCTCTGAGTCGATCTGGTTTTACCCTAGAATTCTTTTAACTGCCTGACTGTCTCGACTTTCTTAGGGATCCTTCTCTTCCTATTTTTAATGCTGATATCCCTTCTTTAGTTTTCAATTCATAATATTTCACGCAGCCTTTGTCTGCTGTTCCTGCGTGCTTCGAGTCAACGCACAGTTTCCAGGAAAAAGAAGATGAGACTTGTATAATTGTTGCTTATACTGTTGATAATTCAGGTGTCTCTTCTCTTCCTAATAGCAGGGACTACTCAAACCTGCGTGACGCTGTTAGGAAATGTGTATCCTCCAGCACAAAGCCATTCAAACACTCCCCAGTTATCACGACCTTCCCACTGGGCTCCTCACCCAGCGGGACACGGGCACCATGACCTGCTCCGCTCCCAGCGCCGGCACCGAGCCGCTCCAGGCGTGGAGACAGCCCGGGGTGCTGGTGGCACTGCCCAGAGCCTGCTGCAGGGAAAGAGAAGGTGGCAGAGGGGACTCTGCTGTGACAATGTACTAGTGAACGTGTCTAAACCTCAGCAGGCTCTGCTGGAAATAAACTGTCCAAAAGAGTACAAATTTGCCGGGCAAAACAGCCTGCACAGAGGAAGGTAGTTGTGGCCATTTCAGCTAAGACAGAATAAAACGTGAGAAGTGTAAAAGTCTTCTGTTTCCCAGAGACAAGTATGGACTGCAGATTCCCTTTAATTCTAATAAAAAACTGCTAAATAACTGTCATCATGCTTCAGAAGACAGACCTGAAAGATCTGGATACAGTAATTTTCTTTCTCCCCAGTGCACAGTTTTCATCTGTTTCCACTGCATTGTACCCGATACACTTTGCATGTGAAGACTTAACAATTTTCAGTACATTTCCCTTTGCAATGGGAAATACCCTGTCTCTATCTTATCAACAAGGAACCAGACGGACTAATGATGGGATTTTTCAACAGCATCCGATTGCCACTCTGCTTGCCAAAGGCTGTGGCAGAGGAGCTCAGGCCACCTAAGACCAGGTGATCACTTTTCAACGCCCTTCCTCTTCCGTGCCTCTCTTGCGGATCAGTCTCTCACCCCCATCTCAGGCCCACCCCTTTGTGCCCAGCTCTGCCGAAAGCCTTTATTTCCCCCCTCTCTGTTTTTCGCATGTACAAGGTCCAGCAAGTGTGCAATGCTACCAATTTCCAAGTGCAACCTAATCAAATGAAGCTACAAAAGTCCTCGTGGCTTCCCATACCCTTCAGGAGTAATGAGATACATGGACATCTTCCCAAACCGTATCTTTCCTGCTCTTGCCTGTACTGTTTTTTTCCTTTCTGTTTCTCCCACTCCCCTGTTTATTTTTTTGACAGTTTCTTTACTTTCTAGTTCAAAACCCTTATCTGTGCAGGTCTTTGAGGTTGGAAAAAATTCTTGTCACAACCTGTAAAACAGTATCTTCCTTTAAAACTCAGGTCTATTCCCTGCTGTGATGTCACCTTTTTGAGTAATGCTACTCATGAAAGTCCTTCCGAAGGAGTTGTCTGCTCAGAATCTGGCTATTTCTACACAAGAATTTTACTGATACAGGGCAATTCCCAGATGCAAAAATATACTGGACGTGTTCTAAGGCCCAGGGCACCTCTAGTGTGACTGCACAAATCTCAGCCTCACCTCAAAACCAGAATCCCAAGAGCTTGATTTCAACATGATGGCTGAAATATATTCTAAGGATCTATTAAAATGGAGAAAAATATTCCAATTAGCTTAACTGACTTTAAAAGCTCGTGAATCAAGATGTAAAAGCTGCTACATCCCCTTGTTTCACCCGAGACATAATAGGAAATCCCCTACCCTTGCAGTGCACCCAGAAAAGCCTTCACCTTCGCTTCCAGCCAGCAGCAAAACCAGGAATGTTCCCAAGGCCGTCAGGCACGTGAGGAACCTCCAGGCAGCTGCCACTGCCGGCGCCCAGCACGTTGTGGCCTGGGAAGTCCCTGTCCTCCAGCCTCCGCCACTGGCGCAGCCACCTCTGCGGGGTGGCAGGGCTCGGGAAGGGCGGCTGCGGCACGGCTCCGCTGCAGCGCAAACGCTCAGGTGACACAGGTACTGCGTGCCCTGCACTCAGGTCTAGCACTGCAAGGCTGCCTTTGCAGAGGGACTTCTCCCGTGGAAGCCAGTTACAAAACTCCCATCTCCCAAATTAATACAAGGTCAGACCCAAAGTGAGGCTTTCCTTCATACCTTTAAGAATAAAAACGCAAATTTTGGAAAAGGATAAAGTGAAAAACATATCTCAAGAAAAAACAGCAGTGCCCAAGATGTCCTATTAAACCTATTTTCAATTACAATGAGAAATTGAAGATAAAACAAAAGTTCACAACGGACCTCAGACTTAGGATGAACCTTTGAAAAGGAAGGGGGGGGGCAGATATAAAGGATCAGATCCTCAATTATGAGACATTTGGTTTTAGGCCACGTGAAAGGCCAATCTGCACTCTCTCTGTTTTCAAAGCTACCTTATAAGATTTAGAAAGTGCCCATCAATCTCCCCTCCTGGCTTTGGTGCTCATGCCAAGGGCAAACGGTTGGGCAGTGGAAGTCTTCACATGAGGCTGAAACACAATAGTGCTGGGAATTCTTCCTAATTTTTACTTTAAACTTGATCTTTCAGCTGCATGACTGACCAGGTTATTACCCCTGCTGAGCAAGGTCTGCTCAGTGTGGAACCTTCTGGGTCCACAACCCAGAGACAAACACAGCCATTGTGTGGTACCTCTAGGAAATGGAGAGGCACTGACAACCATTGCTATCCAAGGCAGAGGAAAGACAATACTTGTCAATCAATTCCGCTTGTTACTGTACATTACACTGTATCTATTACCAACTGCTGAAAATGACTTTTTAACATTTCCAGTTTGATTAGATAAAATAAAAAGCAGGTAAGAGTTCATTTTTGTGCTCCTGATGTCTACTGTGGCGTTTCCATCTTGGAGAGCATGAGACCACTTTCCTTCATCATTATTTATGTAACACTCATCATTATTGAAGTAACACTATGCTTTTTTTCTTTCTTACAGTCCATCTATTTTGACATCTCCTAATGCTGCACAGAACCTGTGGCACCACAACTGTTCCAATACCAAAACCCTCACCAGTAACTCAGAGGAGCGGTCTCATCACAGAAGTGAACTAGATAGAAGCCACACTCCCCTACCAGAAAGGACACAACCTGCAAATCTTCAAACAGACATTTTGCCTTTCTGCTGTATTTCTCACACAGACATACCCTCATTCTGCCACATCTACTGCCTCCTCGCTCAGCTGCAGACCTCTCTGACTGCTCACAACGCTGCCGCTAACAACTGTGTCCTCTTATCCCGACCACCGCCCAACCTCCCAGGTCCTTCCTCTTGCGGCCGCTGCTCCCTGCGCACGGGCCGTGGGCTGGTGCTGGCATGTTGGATGGGCAAGTGTCAGCCATCCCCAGGCCCTCCCGAAGAGACCAGAGACGCAGCACCAAGCCATGTCCTACACCCTTACTCCACGTTCTGCTTTTAGCCGGAATAGCCCACACAAACTGCATTCCCCCTTCACTCCTCTGGGCAAGTTCCTGAGCTAGGCCAAAACCCGGCCTACGCTTCTGTAACTGATGGATACACAATTTCCTATTTACTAAGGAAAGCATTAACATCACCCAAAAGAAAATCTTTGTTCCTCGTTACAATTAATTCCTTCTTTAGTTCACTTAGCATTCAGGTTTTGAATAAGTGATTGTTCTAAGGAACACAGAGAATTACTCCACAAGCAGAAACTTGCTCTTAATTACAGGGAACGGAAATGCAGGAAGGAAAGAATCAATGTGCCTGATTATATCTCCCCATTTATTAAACTCCAAAGCCTGTGATATTTTTCATTTCTTACGTCCTCAGCATCAATCTTCAGGAACAGCAAATTAATCAGAATAAGTATCAATCAATGACATCTCCATAAAAAACAAAAAAGGGACACAGACCTCATCTTTAAAGGGAGGGTAAGAAACAACTAATGACACAGAAAGATGAAATGTTTCAATTTCTTTCAAGACTATACTTGACACGATAGAAGAAGAGGGAGAAATTACATGAAATGAGGTTGGATCCACTGATGTGACCCCAGAACAGCAGCTACTGTATTACAGAAGCTACCCATACTACATGATCCTCACTAAGAACCATGTTTACTGTAATTCCAAATGCCAATCCCACAAAACGGGCAGGAACCCACCAAAGACTTTGTCCAACAAGGACAAATCCATTCCCTTTCCATGTAAGGAGCTATCAGTAAACGTAGCAGAACACTTTGTATTCCCGATTCCCCTTCTCACTGACCACATCTCTGCTGTCAGGAACCAGATGGCAGTGAGTTACCACCACAGCACTTTCTGGATCCTCTTAGTCCTAAGGGGCAGCAGGAATGTTGTTGGAGATAAGGACCATTGGCAGGCAGAGAACAGGACAGGACAACTTTCATAACGTGCATCACCATCTACAGCCGGGGGCGATGCTCACGCATGCACCCGTTTTTAAGGACGCACAGAGATCCGGCTGCGCACAAAGACCTGTGGTGCTCATCAATAAGCACACTTCTAGCGCTCTGCTGGATTTGTGCTTAACCTTAAACATGCTAAAGCTTTGCTCAAATGAAACCAGAGACATTCAGCATGTTTTGATAATGTCACTCTTTATAGAATTTCCAGTATTCTTTTGGTGTACTAAGGTTTCATCCTTTCTCCTTTGTTCATAGATATTTTTCCATGAAAAGCAAACTTCACAGCTCTGCGATTAATGGACAGGCTCTCAAGGAAAAATGTAAGAAAAAAATAACATCCCTCAGAGTTAAATCAAAAGAAGGGGAAGTTTTTCCTGGTGCGTTCTGGGCAATGGAAGACCGCCCATCATTCTGATGAAACCAGGAAATTTCTTTTACATACACCAGCGAGCTCAGTAAACCTACCCCTAACTCGTTGACTTATAAGGTTTATTTTATAAAAGTTTAGATCTTATCTCATATTTTATCTTCTTCTGCTAGTAGAAAAAGCTTACACAATAGCTAATGGTTAAAAAGCAACAAGAAGTTAATTTTATTTTGCCTAAACACAGTATGTAGTCATAAAAACAAAGCGGACCTTCTGCAAACTATTGCTTAAAGTAACTGGTGTTCCTTCGTGCAACTCTCTTGAGAAAACAATAAGGGATTGTAGAATGTATTCTTAACGTAGACTTGCCCGTTTCATTCCGATTCATTATCTAATTTAGCAAATCAAATACATCCCATGGATCTGCTTCTTGCATTGGAGAGGAGAAATACAACAGAAAAGAAACACAGAGAGTAAGAACCTGTGGCTGATGTAAAGCAGCTGAATACGGTGCTTCTCTTCACTGGAAAGACTTTAAGAAATGTGGTTTGCCCTACAGTGATCTGAAGCTTTGCACGCTCTGCTTGAACTGCGTTTGCCCCTACCTGCCAGCGTACTCTGCACATTGTGCAGGAGATGTTTGGACAGCTCTTGAGAAATCTCCCTCTGCTACACATAATTCTTGGGTACCTCAGAGTCTTCACTTTATTAGCTCTTGCTGACAACGGCTATCTTACACTCCATCAATGACTCTACTGGAGTCCCACAGACCAGGCAACAGAACGCCTGAGCATTTTCTTGAGCCTACTTTTGGCAGACAATCTGAAACTAGTGGATCTAATGGTTATATAAATTCATAGGAGGCACTCATGCTTATTTTCCTCTACTTATGGAGCCCAGTCCTGTGCAAACAGTGTTTTAAGACAACTCTTAAATAAGATAAAACCGCAGCCAAAAGCAAGCTGACATAAGGCAGGTCAGGACTTGTATGTCCTTATTCCTCCAAGCCAGGCTTGCTGATGTGGTGTTTAACTTCCTACTAAGGGAGTGGAGAGAACTAGTCCCTGTTCTTTAACTCCATAATTGCTGGGTCTGCACCCAAGGCCCTGGCAGTGAGGCCGTGGGGATGGGAGATGCCTGAGGGAGTGCTGACTCGGCACGAGATCACTGGGAAAGCGATGGCAGACAGGATGGATGTTCTTGGCTTCAGCAATTAAAGACAGATTTAAATATTTACAAAAGAGACAAAGATGATTGGAGGAAAAGCAGGCAGGAAAAAACGAGAGAGAGATAAGATTTCTAAACACTAGAAATTTTCACCAAAAGTTCAGTTCATCCAACCTTTTATTCAGCTCACTCTTTCTACCAGCACCAACACTGAGAAAGTGTCTTGGCGTTAAATCCAACAAATACTGACCACATAAAAGGCTGCATATCCAAAGAAATCTCTTCAGCAACCAGAATTTCGCTCGCTCTGTTACCAACAGCATGATGGTTCCCCTTTCAGCTGCAGCAGAAAGAAGCGTGACAAAGACCATTGTAATCTCAATTTCCTTTCTCAGCGTTTTTTGTAACTAGTCTGAACGATAATTCACATTACTGCAATTTAGCCAAGACATGCATGAGCTACTTAAACAAGTTCTTCTAGCAAAATTCAAAATCCCCTCCACTAGCCTAATTGCAGAGAAATTGAACAACATTTTTCTGCACAAAACTAAGCAGAAGCTATGGTTTAAGATCCTAGAAAGCCAAGTGTTTTATCACACAATTTGAGAACACATGTTATGCACAGTACTACTAAAATTTTAAAAATTCTTTGAAGGAAAAATAGATGAGGGTTTCAGACAGAGAAGCAGCCCCTTGAAGCATACTGAAATGCTACAGACACGGTGGAGGGATGAAAGAAGAAAGTGAAAAGCAAGAAACGAAGCAGGCACTGGCCTGGAAAGCACAAGAGCGGTGAGTGTTGGGGCAAGTCAGAGCAACCGTGGAGAAGCGTAACACAGGAGGAAATGAGAACCTTTAAAATAACACGGCAAGAGGCAAAGCCGCCAAAAGTTGCCAAGACCATCAGTGAATTTAAAACTTGGCTCACTGCTTCTCCATCACTGCCCTTGATTAAGGGATTGCGCTGACAACAGGAAAACACAGCTAAATACAAACTTGTTATTTGTGGAGCACCCCCAGTTTTCCAGGAGAAACTCTTCTGCACATGCACAAGCAGAGCAAGAGCAAGACTCCTTGTCCCAAAGGGCTGCCACACTCCGCAGGCAAACAGAGGGTGAGGTGAAACAAGGGGAAGAAGGTGCTCCTGAGGTGCTTTCTGAGGACACTACAGTCTCTCCACCTGAAATCCATTAACACAGCTTTATATCCACTCGTGAGGCAACTGAGGCCTGAGCTCTACCCAGATATGACATGAAAAGGGGAGGGAGGGGAAGAAGACAGAGATGCTGCTGTTTAAGGAGCAGGGCCTTCTGCCTTTCCTTCGCTGGACCCCAACAGCACGGGCACTGAGACTACGGCTTGCTCTGGCAGAAAAGGCTGATCAGCAATGGCTCACTCTGGACGACAGCACTGCCCAGCTGCAGACCTGCACAGCGAGGCTGTGTGTGCAAACATTACAGTGAACTTTAACACATCTCCCAACAGCTAGGGCTTAGCAATTTCTATTCTGTATTGTATAGCATGGACTACATATTCTCCCAACATGTAGACTTCACACACAGGGAAGCAAGAGTCCCCTGCAGTCCTTACAGGTCACTTACTATGAGCACTGAACTGAAAAACAAACAAACAAACAAAAGTGAAATGAACCCACTACAAAATAATTATACACGCACAAAATAAACCTGTCAACCAGTCCTGACACCAGCACAGACTTTGAATTAAAAGCAATGTGCCCATTTATGTGTTCTTTGCTAAGTTTGCACCGTAGCCTCTCTGCGGATTTCAGGGGGAAATTACCACTTTTACTATTTTCCTTTTTTTCTGCTTTATTTTGGTAGTAAGCTGAAAAGACTGTTGAAAATGCTCTATTGACGTTGATCTCTTTTGGTCAACCACATACAAAAGCATGTACTAAAAGAGATTGTTACAGGTATGAAAGCATAAGTTATCAGGAGTAGTAATTTAAAGAGAAAGGAACAAATGCATTCCTACATGACAACTGAAGCAGTGATTATGAACTCGGGCTTTTGGTTTACTTACAGAGCTCCTAGATATCTGGTTCCTTTTTCATTTAGGAGTGCTCAGTCTCCCACCTGGTTTGCTTTCCACCTGCAACACCCACACAGCAGCTGACATTTACCCCCATTGTAAGGATGGATGCGACATAGTTTTTCAGAAAACACCTTATAAATGCCCGTTTCCAGGAACCTCACCAAACAATGATTAGAAAATACATTTGCCAGGTCTGCAGATTTAATTAAACTCTCCTCACACACGCCTTGTTTGTTAACCAACTTAAAAATTAATATAACACGTCTCTGGTAAACAGTGATACACTCAGACACCTGACAGGTCAGTCTATAGACATCTGTAAGTTTAGATCAGGTTTCCCGGGTTCTCCCTTTGACCGCAGCAGCTCCATTTATTAAAGCAAACATTTCAGATCAGGGCAAGCTCTAGGACAATCTCTAGATGTTTTTGTGCCAAATGAGACATTTTGCATCTTCCCAGCACCGTGGGCTCGACTAGATCGATCTCGGTACCGCCAAGGGTGACATTTCAGACCCTGTGTGGTCCCTCGGGCTGGTGAGCAGCCCTGCAGGGCTCGTGTCCCGAGCCTCCCACTGCTCCCTCCTGACCCTTGCCCATCTCCCCGCGCAGGTGTGAGCTGCAGCTGGTAAAGCATTAACTTTCTCTGTGTTAACACAACAGAGCTGCTGGCAGCAGCCCTTTGTGCCAGGTTACCGGCACCGCAAGGCTATCGGACCATACCTAAGGAAAGACCAATTATGCCAAGGGGCAAATTCTCGGCCAGTATTGCACTCAAGTGAAGTAATAGAGTCCAATTTTCTCCTGTCAGTTAGCCTTTGTTGTGGTGCATTTCTTCTTGCAACACCTGAGGCCTCTCACTCAGTTCAATTTCCAGTCCCTGATGTAATGTGTTATCTATTAGACTTCCAAAATTAATTTTTCTAATGCTTTTGAAGCTTAAATTTTTCTGGGTTTTGTCTTACATCCTCTTATACACAAACTGCAGCCCCATCTTCTGTGCATCCTCGGGAATCAAGCTCAGTTTCAGTGCACCACCTAAGAAATCAGGGTAATACCTGCTGACTCCCCTTGCAAAGCCAGCATTGACTTTATGGCTACTTACACATCCTTCACAAAGCCAAACCCACGTGGATTTCAGCTCAAGCTGAAACTGATCTGTGTATGCAGAGACTACAGTCAAAAGAAGGTGCCTGTTCCTCCCAGTGTTTTCCATGGGCTCTCCGTCGTGACCTTGGGGGTGGGACACAGACCCACACGGGTGGACACAAGAGCAAGGTGTTGCTGACAACATGGTTCTGCTGCAGGGCCAGGCAGACAACACACACCCAGCCCAGAACCACGATTACTACTGCAGAGAGATGCAATTAATGATTCTTGCAAACCAAACCTGAAGGGGGAATTAACAACTCCCATTCTCAAGCACCGGAATCTATGTATGTTGTTATCAAGCACAGGAAGAAAGAGCAGTTCAGAAAGATTCTAAGAAATGGTGTAGAAGACGTCCCTGCTCGTTGCAGGGGGTCGGACTACATGAGCTTTAAAAGCCCCCTCCAACACAAACCATTCTGTGATTCTACAGACTTAGCTTGTATTTCCCAGATTAAAAATAATTCCATTACTGAATATATGTATCTTAATAGGCCAAACTATGAATCTTCAACTCAAATGGAATTTACACTTTAAGCACCATAGAGAGGTAAAACATGGAAATCTGTCAAAGACACAAACACTTCAGAAGAAACCTAACCTTTTCTATTAAATAGATGCATGTTAAAAATTCAGTAGAGTGCAACAACTACTGTCTCTCAAGTCATCCAGGAAAAAAAAACCTGCAAATATTCCCAGCCTGTGTTAAAAACAAAGCCAGAAACTTGGCAGCCTTGCTCCTAGGCAACTGGTGCAATAAATGAAAAAACAGGACTAAACATCTAAGTGACTCCATCCCACAACCCATCAAAAGGAGAACACTTAAGAGTTTTACAGATGCAGAAAACAAGCAAAGCACAGTCCAGGACTGACAGGAACAGCATCTCCTTGGTTTTGCCTAAAATCCCATCCGATAGCATGGGAAAGATTCAGAAGCAAAATCTGGTCTTCATGTCCAAGCACTGTCAGAGGAATTAGATATTACTGTGCACCCAATTACACAGGCGTCACTCCTGCCTGGTCTTCTAGTATGGGTGACATCTCCCATTTTTTACCACGGATGACAAAAAAGAAGGTATTGCAAGTAGCTCAAAAGAAAGGGAGAGTGTTGGCTGGTCTGCATGGGAGGACATATGTCCATCTACTTCCTTTTCTAAAAATGACAGAATGACAGAGTGACAAGAACACACATTACTGACAGGTGTAATTTCACCCCTGCTTGAAAGGCCATTGCTTAAAAGGGAGATGAAAGCCTCAAACTGATGAATGGGGATGAAAAAAACCTGGACAGAATTAACATTTGTGGTCTCAGAGGGGCTGAGTCACGGGGTTCGTGCAGTTTTCCATTGGGCTACGGAGTCACGCTGATTTACAGCATGCTTGGAAAAGACCTGATTGAAACTATTTTCATCTGCCTCCAGATGGCTCCTCAAACACATTGGGGCATTTACAAACGGTACCAGGGACACGTCCAGAGGACTCCACAGCAACTGCACACACCAGCAGCAGTAAGTACAATTAAACAATCCTTTTTAATTCATCTTATGCTAACAAGCATTACCCAAATGCCACAGTGGTCAGCAACAGTTTCACAACCAACTTTGATAGCACCAGAGTTCAACTGTCCATGAACACCGACTCTTAAGTGTTATTAACTCTGTTAGTAGAGAGGTAACAGTCAGGTCCCTCCATGACAGACGTTAAGCAGTTCCCCCACCACAGTCAGTTTGAAGGGAAGAGTAGGTGAGCAGGTTTCCATCCTGGAACTGAAGGCAGCCTGGGTCCGCGAAAGGAGGAGAGAAAAGGACCAAGAGGGGAACCTGGATGGAAGAAGAACCAGTTTATTGGTTAATAATAACGTGTGAGGGCAGGGCAGGAAAAACAGAAATGTTCCCCAGTACAGACTGTGTGCTCATCCTTCCCCATCAGACAGAGGACAAGAGCTGGAGCGTCTCATGACCATCATTCAGAGCACCCTGGGGCTGATTAGGGGCAACAAAAAAAAAGGCAGAGAGCAGGGAGAAGGCAGCTTTCTAGAAGAAAGACAAAAAGGTTCACAGGTTCAGGCATCATCACACTCCCTGGACATGGGATATAAGCAAGAGGTGCTCCTTAAAGCTCTACTTGCTGCTACACAGCAAAACCACCGTGACCTACGGAACATGCAGTACTATTTTTTTTCTATTCCTGAATATCAGAACAATTATCTCCATTAGTTTAGATTTTATTCTTTGACTGAAATTGTTTATTTGATCGCCTGTGCTGTAAACTGACATTGCAGATAGCACCTCGCCGCTGTAGGTTATCACAGCGAGAACCTTTGCTGGAGCCAGTTGTGCCTATCAGCTGCTCGGTTGTTTTTTCAACCTTCTGGAGAAAGCCCATTACGGTGTTACAGAACATGCGTGTACAGTCGATTGGCTCCTTGCATAGGTGATTACAGAACACAAAAAGAAGAGCTGATCCCTAATTTTAAGATTGTAAGTATTACCAGAAGCACTAAAAGACAATTTTTGTTTACAAAGCAGAAAGATGTAAAAGACTAAACCAAGGTCACTGAACAGTAATGTTTCTGGTACACCCAGACTAGATCCACGGCCCTGCAAATGCTCAAATGTCTGTGAGCCCACAGGTTGATATTTATTAAATACTATTGTGATTTTTCAGAGAAGTAAATTCACACAGCATCTTCACAGTGCAAACTATGACCCTTCCAGTTGCAGAGATGTGAAAAATAGGTAAGTTTAACACTGAGGAATATACGTATATATAGTACACAAGAAAACAGCCAACTTAATGAAAAAGATCTGCTGTCTGGTTCTCTCCTTTGACTTATTTTCAAGCCAAGGAGGAGGGAGGAGGACTGGTTTACCTTTGGCATTTTAGTGCATTTTAGGTTAACAATCTGTTTTCTCTTGTATTGTTTTATTTGGCATTTGTGGGACACTTACAGAGTTGTTAGGAGTATATACGCCAACACATATGCTCAGAAGAATTTCACTAAGGCAGATCTGACTCTCAAGTGTTTGGTTTTGTACATTGCAGTTTATGACCCAGCACAGCCAAACTGAAAAGGGTTATTAGAACAACAATGCTGACTGCACATCATGAAAATATACAATAATAAAGCAATTAAGCATGAGCACTACATCTATTTAAGAAATAGTTTACAGGCTCTGTGAAAGCAAAGTAGGGTAGATTTTCTTACATGCTGTCAAGAACCATTACTCGAGCACTGCAGGAACACAGTGATCCCATGATCAACACGTCTGAAGAGAAGTTCTTTCCCAGCACTGCTGCAAAGTGCTTATGGCATGATGCAAAATAAGTTTCTCTGTCTCTTAAAGGGAAAAACTCATCCCTTCTCACTTAGAGGATACTGGTCAAAAGTCATTACGATCTCTTCCAACTGTGCAATACCTAGGAAAAAGGGCTTCTGTTTGGGTTCTGCTACTTTAAGTATAAATAGACAGATATTTACAAGTGTTATTTGTTGAAATTTAGATTAGCTTCCTGGAGAAGTTGATCATTAAATTGTAAATGATTATGTTTCTCATGGTTCTCTCCCAGATAGCTCTATCTAGTTCTTTGATTTTGCTGTTCACAGTGAAAAACGTTTCCCAGATAAACACATCAGACTGGAGATGTGAAAAGAATACTCTTTTTTAACTCCGCCCATTTGGGGAGCTGTTCAAAACTTACCCAGCAGTGGACAAACAGGCTCTGCTGTCTAGCTAGAACTGCAATTTAAGCTTCAGCTGGAATAAAATTTAACTTAACCACCTTTGAGATGCTTCCATCTAACACACCAAAATATATTTATCTACAAGCAACAAAAATTGTGCTTCAAAAACAAACATGGATCAAAATAAACTTCTAAAATACCCACAAATACTGATATCTCTCTCTCTCCCTTGCTTTTTCACTCATATTGAGATATACACTTGGTACTCTCCCAAATTATTGAAGGGAAAGTATTTCATTTTCACACAACAGCATCCCGGAGAGAATATTCTGGACTGCCTGCCTTAATAGAAGCTTTCAGCTTCAAGAAAAATGCACATAAAGTAGATTTCACAGAACACGTATCTAGGCCTTCCTTGCCTCGAAGATGGTGGGTGCCATGGCCCCACTGTGACTGGCTTCTGTCCTCACGGATGTTCCCTCAGAGCAGCCCCATGGACACCAGTCTCCTTCAGAGCAAAGAAGATGGAACCAAACAGGCACAATGACAGCCTGAAGCTCTTTGAAGACACTCAGCTAGCTGGAAAATGCTCCTTACCAGTTATTCGTCAGTCACAAAACCTTCTGTTAGCAAATCTGCTACAAAAGCAGCTCTGCCACACTGGAAGACCTCTGCCAGGATCCCCCTCTGCACCGAGATTTTGGCTAAGTAGGGAGCTTGGCTACCGTGTAACACAGTGCTCTCATACTCAAGTGTGTTTTCCAATAAGTGTTGCCTATTATTTATATCCAACTGCATCAGTGTGAATTCCACAAGAAATTGAACATCTCCAATGTATTGCAGTGTCACCACATTTCAAGTTCCTGTAAGATAAAAACCAAAGCATGTTGTCTTTGTCATTCACAGAGGGTTTTGACTGAGGCACGTGGTTGACCTCAATTGTTTTGTAGGTCTGCAAGAAGTGACCTACAGGCGTGCTTTATGCATGTGCCCAGGTCATTTATTGCTCTACAATTCAAAAAGTATATATATCATAATGAAAGCACGTGCTGTATTGACTATTCTGTATTGTTTTGAATTCGGATGTCACTGGGTACTTGGCAAGAACCTGCATGACCATCTGATGACTTGTTGACTCCATCTCATGGTACCAGGTGGCTTTCTCCATAAACATTTAATCACAGCAAATTGCTTTGTCAAAAAGCAACAACGTCCCCTCATAATAAACTGTGTTCTCAGTGCCATGCAACAGTCCGCAAGCATGTACAAAGTACAGCTGTAACGTTGTGTACATTAACAGGCAAGGTGGCCAAGAATGTCACTCAAACGCTAAGGAGGGAAATACTCACAAATATTGCATATAACATACCAAACCCCCTTAAAGCCCATTAGTTCTCACTCCAGCTGTCTTATTAAGCTTCTTTCAGTACTGCTTTGAATGTCTTTTCTTACAGCTGGTTTTCACTGAGTCTCACTTATCAGACCATTAGTTAATTTGAGCAAATGAAATGATCTGTTGACAGAATAACTGTTTATTTCATTCATTTCCACTAAAAGCTTTCATGCATCAGCTCTTTCCGCCTTTCTCCAATGCTTCCTTTAGAGGTAATAATTTATAATGTGAAAGTCATTATGTTTGGTAACATTAGGCAGCCAGATGGTTGGGTTTTGTTTTCTATCACTAGGAAAGGAGAAATATTCCTACAGTAAAGTTTCAAGAGCTGAAAACACTAATAAATACATGCGAGCATAATAATTTTTAAAAGTCAGTGACCAAAGAATAAAAAGTAAATTCTTTTTTAAAATATCACCATTTTCCTATCAGTACCATCATATTTCAACGAGCTTGCCCACATATCTTTTTACCGCACTGCTTATTTGTTTTAAACTAACATTATAAAATACATACAACCTGAAATATGATGTCTAAGAACAAACACTTAAAGGCTCTTAAAACATGCACACACTATTGCAAAATACAGGTTTTCCAGTTAAACCTCATTATTACTTATTTACTGAGAACTGACAATGTGTTTCACTACGGTTCATTTTGTGCGTGCCCAGGAGCAATAGAGGACTGTCTCCAGAGTTACAGGTACCGCTTCCAACTGGGATCTTGTGCGTCACAGGTTTTAACTCCTGTGACACCCCCTGGGCTTACATTCACACCTGCAAAAATCTTGTGCTGTGTACACAAAGCGAACTAAACATCAAACTCAGCTTCCAGTTCAACACAGGAAGAACCCAGCTGACAGCAGCAGAGAAATACCGAGATCAATATGGAACCCGTGGTCCTCATTCACGCTGAAGAATTATTTTTTTTCCCATAAAATAGTGCTGTCTTGAGGAAAACTATAACTTAGTAGTACCCATACAAGGGAATGGGGCTCTGCCTCCATTTAGCTCAATGGTGGCAAAACAGCCACTGGCTTTTGCAGGGGCATAACTTCAACCTCCATTTCCAAGCAGTGAGCAGCCAGCTAGTACGTGTCCTCTGAACATGGGTTCAGCTAAAAGGAAAATAAACATTTCCGTAATATCCTCTTTTTCTGGAGAAGGAACCCTTCATAGAAGTTGGGAAGCAGTAAAGGGAAAAAAGACCATGTCGGCACAATATTGTTGGTCATATACAATACAATCTTATCCTTCATCGAGTTTTCAACACAGGAAACAGGTATATTAGAAAGTGCCTAATTCACAAGTTTTTCTAAGTCAGATACAGTGGGTGCTTTGAACAGCCCTAAAGGAACAGCTGTAAACAGTGCTTTTATACAGCTTCAATAATACACATTTCAAAGCCAAAATGCCCAGCCATCTAACTGCTTCCACAGCCAATACCCAGTGCAGAAAAACCCTAAACAAGTTCCATTTTACTAGGCATGAATTTCATCTGATTTCATCTCCTAGCTGTAGCTCTCACATGACTGAGAACAGGAACATCAGGTGGTCTTTTTTTTTTTTTTTGTGTAGAAACCTTTTTTTCCACCCTAATGAGTGGATCAGGGAGAGGAACCCTTAGCTTACTAATGTCCCATATTTCCATCAACAGATTCCACTTAATTATTTGAAGGGTCTGAAGGCTTTTGATGCTGGCATTGATGCCCGCAAGAAGGTAACTATAACTTGTTTCAACAGCCACAAAATCCAAATCCAAGCTTACAGGGTACCTATGTCTTCAGAGACATCAAATGCAACCGTCATCTTCCTCCACCCCACCACCCCGAGCTTCTCCCAGAACCTCAAGGTGTGCACAGAGTACCTGCGAGACTTGCTCTGGGACACAAAAGGAGTTCCCCAGTATTGCGTAACTTCCTACAGCTTTTGTAAATACAAACTATGATATCCACGAAGCCCTTTATCACCTTGAATAAATAAGTAATATTTCATGCATACCAGAGTATAGGTGAGGGCTAGATAGGGTAAACATACACCTGTGTAAAGAAGTCGAGACCTGTCTGCCTGCCAAGTTCATCTGATCATGAGACTTGTCTTGGATTTCAGGTGAATTCTCATTTATGAGACCATAAAGAATTCACCAGTAATGCCAAAATCCATCACCAGCTGGTGGCTACCTTGCCCTGCAGCTCCTGCTCATGTTTGAAAACTATCTTCTACCTCATACATATTATTTCTCACATAAACTTTTCTGGATCAAGGAAATGGCTAATAAGGAAATACACGCAACACTTCTGTCATGACGCGTTTGTTTGGAGAATTTACCTCCCAGACCAACTCAACACATGGATGATCTGCAAAAGCCGATATGAAACGAAGAGGAAATAGGAACCTTAGCTCATCAAGCCACACGAGCCACACAAGCACAGCTGAGAGAGATGCTTTTTCCCAGCCCAGGCACAGCAAAATGCAATTTTTGAGACTGGATGCCTTCTAATCCTCCTCCTCCCAGTCTTTGTGAGAAAAGTAGGAGGCATTTTACCCTGCTATTTTGTTACTTTTTTGTTTTGGTTTTGTTGGGCTAGGTTTTTTATTCGTTTCTGTTTGATTGGTTTTGTTCTAGTTTTGTGGGTTTTGATGTTATGTGGGGGGTTTTTGTTTGGATTTTTGGTTGGTTTTTTGTTGTTGCGTTTTTTTGTACAAACAGGATAGCCTGGCTGTATATCCAGAAAAGACAAACAGAAAATCAGTTTCTGGCAGAGTGATTGCTGAGGGTCTGGACATACCAGCAGAGCTGGCAGAGGTAAGGCGTGGGAGCACTGCGACTGTCCGCTCAGGGTGTGAGGGTGTCTCAAGGTGACAGGCACACGCGCTGCCAACCCTTGAAGAAAAGGGCTGAGCCTTGCTGTGGGTAATACTAGAGCAAAGTAAGAATTACAAAAAGCTTTGACAAGATCACGCCCATTCAGCTTCTGGAAAGTTTCTTAGATCCTGCCCTAACCCTGAGGCCCAGCTCTGAAGGGTAACCCCGCGGAGCAGCATTAACTCCCGCTGTGCCAAAGGCCACCTCGGCAGATCAGCTCATCCTGACAACGCTGTCACGTGCGCGCGGTGATTTTTGAGGTAGACCACAAAGCCTTATACAGCCTTCTCTGGATGGACTGAGAAAAGTTAGTCTTACACTGACCGATCTTTTGTAAGGAATCCCAAGGATTTGAGGAAATTGGCCACTGGCTGAGACAGACCCAAGTTACAGTTGTCTCGTGGTGCCATCCAGAGGAGGATGGGAAGTCACACCATGACTCCCTGCTGCCTCTCTCCCGTTTATTAGTCCAACTCGTGTGACATGGGAGCAAGTCCCATGGCTTGCCCTGCCTTCATGTCAAGATGAGGAGCAGGTTCCAGACCCCAGACGCTGTTGGGAGCGGCACAGAAACCAGGCGAGTGTCCCTCACCGAGCACACACAGGGCCCTGCAGGGGAAGCATTGCTTGGCAGCGCTTTTACCTTTCCAAACAGGCAGTGTTTTCTCTGGGTAGGCTGGTCTTCTCAGCAGCCAGCGTACGTGGGCTTAGAACCAAAGTGCAACCCCAAAAACTTACAGAACTGTCTATAGCCCTGGTAATAATACAAGTGGCACAGTCAAAAAAACCAAAACCAAACACGGTTTCATAAGCGAATACCTTCTCTGTGTTCATTAGGTGCACAAGAGTAAAACACAAAAATGCCTTTTGTGTGTATTTATGATTGCAGCCACCAGGTTTATGTTCTGAATCACTATTTGAAATGCATTCTCACACTGAAGTGTATTAAGAAAACATTATGGGGTCTCCTGTAAACCAGCAAACTGCAGGAGAGACAGAGTTGAGGCTGAAATTGCACACTTGATATACTTCATTATATCTAGGTATGTACTGAAGAGCTTGTAATAATACTCGCTATTCCAGAAACTTTTGATACATAACCAGAGGCTGTTTTGGGGGCCTAGAAATTTTATCCCTACAGGAGGCCTGGAAACTTGGGAACTGAGACCAGCTGTCTTCGTTTTGATGGGATGCTTACTATTTAGTTTTTATTTTAATGGCTAGCCCATAATTTATCTACCTTCATTTTTCAGAGCCCGACATGTAACTCACCAGGCAGAGCGCTAAACCCTTACCGGTGCTTTCCGAGTCCAGGCTCTGCTGACCTCAGCTGTGGTGGCTCCCACCTGCCTGTCTCAGCAGCCTTAAGGATACTCAGCACAAGAGCAGAGAGGGGAACCAAACCAGCCCCAACATAAAAATACATGCTCAGAGCATGAGAAAAAGAAAATAAATGAAAAATTCCCCAGAAAAAAAATCTTTTGGTTTAGTAAACCCAAGGAGTTCAAACTAACTAAATAAATTAATTAATTAAGCATATGAACCTAATTCTACCTTTTTCTGTCCAAGATTCTCAGGGCTGAGTTTCAAACCCAGGAAGGGGAATCTCTAGCAGAAGCTTCCAGGAGCTCCCAGACTGCACTGGATGCTCAATGAATACTGCTGCCTGTGTCCACAGACCGAGAAGCCCGTCACTGACCTCAGCTCTTTCCAGTGCCCTCCTCAGGCCCTCTTCTGGCACCAGAAAAGCACATTTCATCCCCCCCAGCTCCACGCAGCACCCCCAGCACAGCGAGGGGTCAGGAGTCAGTCCCCAGAGATGCCTCAGGCAGCCCAAGCGCCTGGCTCTGCCCTGCAGCCCTTGCAGAAAGCCAGAAATACCCATCAGGATAAACTCGCAGCGTTGCTGCGCCAAGAGGGTCCTGCCTAACTCAGTGGTGTCTCCACCTGTACAATGAAGAAATTACATTTCCTTTACAGGATGCTCTGAAAACTACACCCAGAAAGGGAACCGTAAGGTGCTACAATTAGCAATTGCTTTTTCTCAGAAGCACAGTTCCCAGGATATTTGTTGGGCAGCTGAAACCCTAAGGTGTTTTAAGCTTCATGAGAAAGCTTGCTCACATATGTTGTGGAACCACACTTCAGGCAGCATTTCCTCTACTAATTGTAGAGCTTAACTAGCTAGCCATAAAAGAATAAATATGCACCCTAGAATAAAGGGAGGGAGGGGAGTTATGCATTTGCTTCAATTAGGAGAGCTGAAGGAAAGCAAAAAAAATAATTAGTGTATGCCTGATCACTTTTAACTTCCAGAATGCCCAGCACTGCCTTTGCGGTTACTTTTATTATTTTTTTTTTAACATGAGAGGCAATCTAACAGACAGAAATCCAGGCTCCTGCTACCCCGTGACAAGGGCAAGAAACAGCACTATTCTATCTAAACACAGCAGTAAGACCATTCCGGGCTCATTTTCAGTTGTGTTATGAAGTTTAAATGGAAGCAGATTGAACTTAAATTATGAAACTCAAAACTTTCCCCCCTTGTACTGCATGCAGGCATGAACTCTTCTTTGTGCAAAACTAAAGCTATTCAAAAGCCAAGGATACAGGACCATCCTCCCTTTGAACTGAAGGATACTCATCTAGCTGTATTAACAAGCCACAATTTAAACTTTAGCAACACTGTCCCCAACCACACCTACATGCGCGTGGGTGAGTGAGAAGTGAAGCAGCACGTTCCCCAGTGGCCTCTGCCAGCATGATGTGGTGAAGCAGAGCACGGGCAGGCACTGGCACAGCCCTACTAGCCTCGACCAGCGCGCCCAGCCAGGAGGCATGCGGTTGTATTCCTCACACCTTCCTCTTAGACCCAGCACACCAACCACCCTGCCAAACTCAGCAGGGAAACTCCAAGAGCACCGATGTTCATCAGTGTCAAAGAGATTCTCCCAGCGATCAGACTGCATCTCCACTCTTTGAAGCACACATGGGAATGAATTTTGCAAAGCAGGAATCTACGTCTTATGAAATCAAAATAAATTTCACTCAATGTTTTTCCTCTTGTATCCTTCATCTCATCACTTACCTTCTGTAGACATCTAGGCAGTGTTTTCATATGCTTCCCTTATTTACAAAAAAAAAAAAAAAAATCGACATCCAGTTTATAGGTTTCAAGAAATCTCTCCTAAATCAAATACTTTTTTTCAAACGTTCCACTCGAGGTTTTCCTGTAAAATACCTTGTTTTCCTATTCAGATTCATTTTAAGCTTTTAAGAAGATTGTATTCTCGCAGGTACTCACAGAAATTTTTCCAGTACGATTGGCTTCCTCTCTGTCTGCCAGGGCCCGCAAAAAGTTGTCTTTCAGTTCTTTTCCTACACTTGCTAGTGACCTAGAAAAAAAGTGGTGTAATCATACTATTAATTATTGCCACAGAATTTGGGTTCACTGTTGGGTAAAGTGTTATGTAAATGTAAGGAGACAGTCTTCATGCTATCATAGCTAATTTCTCTATTTCCTCTTCTGCTTTTACAAACCCTTAAACCACTCTTCAAAATTCATCACTACTGCAGATGTATGACACAATAGTAGTTTAAGACCCATTTTCAATTATATATCCGGAGTAATCTAAACACTTATTTTATATCCCTAGAATTATGGCCAAAGTCATGTTTACATAAGAATACCAATTTTCACAGTGTGTCAATATAAAATTGAACAGATATAATACCTTATTCTTCAGCCAGCAACTAATCAAATGAACTACTACATACTTAGGCTGCTTGGTGTGATAGGGTCAATATAGTTTCTGTATACTTAAGTACAAAGCATAAAAAGAAAAACCAATTTTGCTCAAGAAAAAATGGCAAAAACAAACAAACAAACAAACCAGCAAAAAAACCCCCAACCAACAAAAAAACCCAAAAAACCACCCACACAAAAGGATACTATACACTAAAATTTACTTATTAGCCTTTTAACATAGTGCCCTAGAACTCAGTCATTAAAAATATAAAGCACACACAGAATCATAGGATCATCTAGGTTGGAAGTGACTCTTAAGATCATTGAGTCCAACCATAACCCTACACATCAAACAGACAAAAGCACTGAATATTGGCCAAACCCTTCAACAAAAACATGATTCTTTAAAATGGTTTATACAAGACTCTCAGCCCAACCCAGAGCCCTTCTCCATCTGCGGGGGCATCACACACACAAGAAGGAAGCAGAAACTTCCGAAATCTTGCACTGAAGTGGCTTCACTAGTAACTTTTCTCTTTTTGGTGTCTGAATTGGTGAATGTGAACTGGAAAGTACTCCCTCAGTCAACCCGAGGCAAACCAGTGCCTCCGAGTTCAGCACAGGTCTACCTGAAAGGGGAAGGATTATTATGTTCCCCACTATCTTGATATGAATATTCCAATAAAAATCAGTAACATTTGTCAATGTAAGTAGAGGGAATACAGCATCAGTAACGATGTTTCTATCAAGTGTGTAATGTATCAAGTCTCAAATAAAAGAGCGCCACAAACACTGAAAAATTCCCTTTGGTAAGTTTTTAAATATAGACATGCATGGGAATGTGCTTAAACTGAGTGAAAAGCCTGCATCCAAGCTTCAAAACTCTGATGTAGAGCTATCAGGTCAATCCCTGGCCACTTTACCAGCTGTTATCTAGAAGTGCATTGGTTCAAAACTGTTTCAGAAATGCATCTGCTGCACTCCAAAAACAAAAAACAAAAGACTAACATATGGATTAAAACACCTCAATTAATTAGATGTAAAGGACAGATAAAAAATAGAGTATCAAACTCTCCTTTTCCTGTCCCGTTAAGAATTCTAGATTCCCAAAGCGTTCTTTTCTCTGGTAGAGGTTAACAATAAATCAACAGTAAATCCACGTTTACCAACTTTCTAGCCAACTTCACTTGATGTTTGTGGCTCCTATTTTGAACCAGAAGGCTGTGGGTGCCTGAATGATTATGTGTTTTTATCCACTTAAATCTTAGGCTCCACCTAAGAGACTCCACCTTTCCTTAAAAACCTTGTCTTCCTCCCATCCTTCAATCACTAGCAAAATAATCACTGACCCACTTGTAGAATACTAAGATGTATAAAACTTTTTTAGTAAATATCATTACTTCTGCATTAGAAAACATCGAGCCATGCCTGAAGCCAAGCTGTGCTTCTTCCAGAAAATGAGCTATCACTGGATGGCCCTGTCTAGGTCAAAAATCACAGAGTGTTAAGACACAGACCTAAAACATTGCAGGTGCATCACAGGTGTAAGGCAGCAGCTTTTCACAACCCTCAAGATAATTCCAAAAGGGCATTATTGTGCCTGACTTGCTGTGTCGACTACTCGGGGTCTATCTCAGCAAGTCCAACTTCTGAAAGATGCAACATGAGAAAAGGCATCATCTGATACGTATGTATTTTCTATATGCTATTCTCAGCGACAAAGCCCCCCTTGCTCTGCAGAAGATGCTTCAACATCTACAAAATGTAAACAAAAAAAACCCCAAACAAACCACAACACCCTGGATTTGACTAAAATAAATTCATTCTTCTATGGCCCATGAGAAAAACCATAAACAACAATATTATGGCTCAATAAAACATTAGGAATGCAACACATCATGGTTGAAGTGACACAGAAGCAAGATCACCTGGAGCAGAGTTTAGTATTAACCAGCTGCTTTCTTGTAATAAAGAGGGGGGTGGGACAGAAGACACACACACACACGCCCCAAAAAAAAAATCAAGCAAAATTATTCTTGAGTCATATCTGAGAAACAAATGAAGCATTTGTTCATTTAGAGAAACATTTTTAGAATTATATTATCATTTTGCCCTTATGACAACGGGTGGCCTAAAAGTATTAAAAAAAAAGTTGATGCAACCATGAGCGCAGAAACAAAATATGTGTTCTCTGTATCAGACTCTTAACCTCTTCGAAATCCTCTCTTGTAAATATATACTATTACTGGATCAAGAATCACAGAAGGTATCACTGTTAAATCTGAATCACAAAGAAAGCAGAAATAGGCTCAGGCTATTTTCAGGTAAACCTTTATAAATTTAGAAAATGAATGTTATAGAGAATAAGGAGCCTAACACGTAAAGCCTGTGCTCTAGAACTCCAGGATCTGGGAGCACTGCCCGGCATCCAAGCAAGCATTTCCTGAGGCAGGGACAAAGAGCCACCCAGTAGACCTTCCACTTTTTTGAACCCGCAAGGATTTACTCCTTTATTTCCTGCATGAATGTGTATGTTATTTCTTTGAGCCTTGGTCTTTTTCACTGCTTTGCCCCTCAGGAAGAGCATCCTCCACCTCGCTGTCTGAGCCAGAAGAGCTGGCTTTCCTCTCGTCTGCCCACGCTGGAGAAGACACCCCTCACCTCAAGGGAAATTCTCAACTAAGGTAGTTAGAACAGTGCAAAAGGTCACGTTCACATTCTTAAGACTGGCTGAAACCGTGTTCATTTCAGTATCGAATGTAATCGACTAGTTGTCTACAGGGAATTGCTTCTGCAGACACATATTGGCACTGAACTGCTTTAAAAAAAATTCAGTTTGACTTTCATAAACTATACATAAAGAATTGCAAGCTTCTGGAGATCCAAGTGTACACCGAATTGTTTTTTAAAATTTCCAATTACACATGGCTCTCATCTGAATAAGGCCACATATTCACTAGGAAGATGCAGCATTTATGGGAATGCTGTATGAGCATTTGTTACGAGCCGATCTTAGAGAAAGAAAGGAGGTTTTTCTCTCCCCACCACAGCAGCATGTACATCCTCTGCACTCCAGTTTACCATCACAGCAGAAGACTGAGGAGAGATCAAGGCATTCCACTCTGCAGAAGTTCCCACACACATAAACAGGCTGAAATTTTGGGGTGTGACTAGTCAGGAATGCATGAAGGGCACATAAATCTTTGTGCCAGCTCCCTGCCAGGCGAGACGAGGGAGTTCTCCCAGCAGGGAGGAGCAGCAAGAAATTCTCTAGCACCCACTGAACACTACTCCTGTCTCATGAGGGTTACTTAACTTGCCATGACCTAAAAATTGCTGTTTAATTGGATTTTAAAAGTTCCTAAAATCTGTATTTGGTCCTTCACAAAGCTAGAGAATTAGAAATTATATACTATTATTAATAATATAGAGTATATGATATATAATACTATATAATATATATTCACACACTTGCAGGTTACAACAGCCCTTGCAAAGGAGAGCACAGAGTATTTCATTATTCGCATACGTTTATCCATCTCCAGCATCACACACGTAACCGTAACATCCACGCGCTGCCCAAAACAGCTCCTACTCTTCGGTTCATTCCCCAGCAAACTCACTGAAGGATGCTTCAGAGTGAAATTTAGCCCAATTTAGGAGGCAGCATTATGTCTTTAGAAGGCACTCTCATTCACACTGCAGCTACCTGCACTCAGGACTGTACCTTCCTGACTGATGATTTAATTATTATCTGCACGGCATGGGCAGAGGCCCACGCCGAGAGCAGGGTGTCACCGTGCCGGGTGCTGTGCAGCCCCCGGCCAAACACCCAGACAAGCTGGGTGGAAAAAGTAAAATGCATAAGGTTATTATTCTCATTTTTCAAATGGGAATCGGAGACATGCAGAGATTAAGCAACACGTCCAAAGATAACACCAAATATTTCTTCAAACATGTTATTACTGTCACCAACCTACTGTGTTGAATATTAATTCAACAACACTAGTTGTGTTGAATATTAATTTCTATATTAATTTCTCCCTTTCTGAACATATGCTTTTCCTGCACATACCTTAGTAGAGGAAGCATTAACAAGGAGTAACATTCATCACCGTGGTATGCTTCAAGGGACACAACAGTGAAAAGAAGTATTAGTTTAGCAAAAACAGAAGGGATACTTTTCCAAAGGAACTAGTTTGGGTACAGAAACAGCAACAGCATTGGTATGAAGACGAGGTGTGTGGCATCAGAAGAGCAGAGGACCTCAGCAGGAAGGCATGGCTGACAGTGAAACACACACGGACTTAAAACCTGCAGTATCCCCGTGCGTGACCGTGTGCTGCACAAGCGTCACGTCGCCAAGCCAGAGCCACTGCTCCCCGGTGACAGCCAGTGGTGGCTCTGGCGAAGGGAGGAGAGCCAAGAGCTCTGGAGAAGGAGTACATACCCGGGCAGAGCTGGCTCCAGGGCGCCTGCGCCCCGTCTCAAAGTCCCTGGAACAGTTTTGGGGGTCTCTGCAGCCCAAACGTACTCCCAAAAAGCTCTTTGCAAAGCCCCCATGGCTTCCTAACTCCAGGATCTGCCCACGACAGCGCCAGGCATACCGACACCAAGGTGCATGGTACGAACTATTTTGTTACTTGTACAACTTCATTTTTAAAATCTTTTTACTGCATTTGTGTCTGTGTTAAGAAAGAACCCTTCCTGACATCAAGGGATGAGATTAGGAATTATATAGCAAGCGAAGATGAAACTTTCAACTATTTGGACATTTTTGGCCATATAAACATTTGTAAAATCTGCTATAAAGTTTTTGATTGCTGGTAACATAATTGAACATACAGGAAATGCCTTTCTAAGGACCTTAATGCCACGTATTTCATTGTTTAGTAAAATGAACAAGGAACAGTAACAACTATAATTACTACATGATATTTGAACCTCTATGGAATAAATGATTTTTTTAAAAACATTTGGGTTGCTTATGCACTTCTCTGGAACACTCTCCCAAGCTATTGCAGATTTGGCTTGTGTTGAGAAGCCTGCACCTGACAAAACACTGGCACCAATATTTCAAACAGTCCAAGCTACCAGTAACATGGTCCTGTCACTTATCCAATATTCACAAACTTAAAAAAAAAAATGTTCCTTTATCAGCTCTGTTTAAGGCTTGGGAATACACACACTGCTGCCTGTTTAAAACAAGGAAGGGAGGAAATATAGAGATTTTTTTCCTAGTGCCGCTGTCATAGCTCAACATCTATGAGAACAGATAACTATATGTCCTAAAGTCATGCCTTTAGCAGTAAAGAATTGGACTTGCAGCCTTTAACTGGAGACAAAAGCTCACACTGAACACAGGAGGAGGAGATGTATTTCAGCTGGGCTGCGGGGTGCCGTCCGCAGGCTCAGGGCTGGACCAGCAGCCGGCCAAGCCGGTCTCGGCACAAAGGTCAGAAGAGCCGGTGAGACCCTGATTTGGATTTCACACAGGAAGAGCCATTGGGAGAAATACCATCATCTATTCAGGTGTTACGCAGTGAGCAATGAGGCCCATACTGCTGTCGGTTGGTATTGCAAAGCTAGGGGAGAAACAGAGAGCAGCAGCAAGAGAAGAAACCGGCATCCAGAAGATTTATTGGTATCACACCTCAATCATGACTGCCAAGGAAAGAATCCAGATTTACTTTTCCCACCACCCCCTCACAGGGTCAGTTATTTGCACGACCAATAGCTCCACCAAAACTCAAATCAAATGGTTAAGGCTCACGAGGCAGAATGGGACACAACACCCAGATGTAAAAATGGTAGGAAAAAAACCTCTAACTTCTCTGTGAAAATGACAAGATTGTAGGGAATTATGTCAGAAACACAACAAAAGTAACCTTGCTCTTGTCTAATTGTTGCTCTTACTTAATACTGAGAAACTGACCTTTAAATATGGAATTTACAAGTAGCACAGAGTAACACTGTAATAGGCAAAATGAGAATTACAAGTGACATCTTACAGAATGACTGTCAAATGGGAAAATGGTACTTGTCAATAAGAAAAACAATCTCTTTTTCCACACAAACCCCAAATTTACACAGCACTGCAGGGCTGCAGAAGTTTCCAACAGCCCCTGTGTCAGAAGCAGACGGGGGCTGCAGGGACCACTGCACCCCAGAGCTGCACAGCCCACGCGACAGACACTGCCACCGGGAACAGCAGCGCTTCAGGCTCTGGGTCTGCTGCATATGGAAGTAGTAAGGAAAAGACCCAGCTTCTTCAAAAATCCATAGAAATAATTATACCTTCCATAAGAAAAATGTTTATTCCTGTTTGTGTTTAATAAGCAAGATAAAAGTGAGAGAGGTTGCCCACATACACCATTACGCCACGCACACAAGCTAGCAGGAAAAGGGTTTTGCTTAAGGTATGACTGATTTGAGGGTTGGCTTTTGGGAGGGTTCCTGGTTTTTTTGTTTGTGGGTGGGGTTTTTTTGTTTGGTTGGTTGTTTTGGATTTGTTTTTTTTAATAGAGTCAAGATGATGACTGCAAGGATTCTGCAAGACACAGTTCAGCCTCCAGGCCAAGCCCTTCACAGGATATCAATTTCTAATTTTCAGCATAAAGATAAAAGCGGGTGATGATTTCTCAGCACAAAATGTCACATGTAAGCCCCAAGCCCGACCTATAGCAAACTAGTATTTGTCTGTCTGTCTGTATTTCATTGCCTCTTCCATCACAGATTAGCTGGGCAATGGCTGCAGCCAGGAGAGAAGATGCCCAGGGGCTCTCCGGCTCCGGGCACAGCCGGGGCACGCTGCGGTGCCGCTCACACACCGCCCCACTGCCTCGCTCCAGCACCGCAGCACGGGGCTGCCCCACCGGCAGGACTGGGAGCACAGGGGCGCGCAACGCCCCACAACTCCCCACACGCCACCAGAATTCTTCAGAAACCAGAAAAAGAGCCGGAGCCTTGGCACCATTGGCAGTGTCCCAGCTAACCACGGGCTGCCTAAACGGCAGAGTGACCTCTCCAAGCCATCGCTTTTGCCTGTAGCTTTCAAGTCACGTGCAGAATTGAATACTTCCCATTTAATAAAAACATGCCTAGAGGTTGTTGTGGGATGTCTAATCTCACAAAGAATTATTTTTTCAGAAGTGGTTACAGAAGAGGAGCTGAAATGCAGAACTAAGCAGCTATGGTACCAGGTGTACAAATGTAAGCAGAAACACCTGATCAGCAATGTAATACATGTATTACAATATTTACCTTATCTGGTCACAAAAGAGCTTTATTTCAGTATAAAAAAGATAAAGCATCTGTAACTGTTTAGCATTTTATTGTATGCAACTACATTTATGGAAACCCAGCAGAATTTGGAATTGGGATGTTATTAGTAATGGAGAAACTTATATATGATAATAAAGATACTTATGAAGAGGCTGTTCACTGGATAGGCCAACAAAGTAGATTTAACAAGATATCCCGATGCGTTTACAACCTTTCTCCTACAAAGTGAAATGATTAACTACCTTAAACCATGGAAACTGTTCCACAAAGTTGCAGTTCTTAGACAACACTCATACTTCCAACTCTGAGAAACTACAAAGACCTCTTAACCCCTTTTACTCTTTGTATCACACTCCAATCCTTCATTTCTAACTGGGGAAAGTGGGATATAAAGAGCTACTGCCACTTAGCAGGAGCCACGCAGCACCAACCGACACTCGTGGAATTCCCTGGCCACTTTCCGTGTCTGACGGCAGCGCCTTCCACCGAGAAGGGCAGCTCCCAGGACACTGCCAGGCATCAGAAAACAGTTGCTTAAGTGCACAGATGGATCAGGGCCACAGCAGTCAAGATTTGCTAGTCATCTGCCAAGAAGAGATGGGGTTTAACATTGATTTCATGAGAATATATTAACATTTTACTAGCAGGTGCAACAGTACAGGTCAGATAATCTCTATTTCCAGCACAACACAGAATTTGCTGCAACAACCAAATGAAAAATCTGATTTTGGATGAAGCAACAACAGAGAAATAATCGTTAAAGAAACTGCTTCCACTCCACACCTGGCCCCGCAGTCCTTCCAACTTTTGCTGGTGACTATCATCACATTACAATTGCCCAAACATTAGAAATGACTCTCATCTCATTTACGCTCTTTCACTGACCCATTCTCCATGCCTACTCCAGTAACTGAGACCAAAAGTATCACTCCTAGCTTCTCCCATAGACTAAATTAAGTCCTCTGTAAAAGGTCCAAATACAGAGGACCTTTTAAACAAATGTTAATAGCTTTGCAGGTTGAATCAGTTCCCACCACCCAGCGAGTGCTTTAACATAGTACAGGTTGAAGACTCCTTGTTGGTCCCCTTCATCCTTCTCTTTCTTACCAAAAAAAATAGCTGTTTTAGATAAATGTGACAGTGCGGAGGAGAACGTGGGAGAAGGGGTTGAGAAACATGAGAAACAGCCAGACACTGCTCCCAGTTTCCTCAAAATAACTGACAAAACCAGAGCCTGTTGCTGGGAATACGGCCGATGGACACAAGCACTTGGTGAAGTCAGGCTGAAGTGAACAGGGAGAGCCAGCACACACCTGCGCCCTGCACAAATGCTCCATTTCCCATGTCCAATTTTTCTGAGGGGCAGAAAATACACTTCTAAAGCAAAAGGATTTAAGGCAGCACACTTAAACGAGGTGCTCTTATCTTTTTTGTGCTTGGCTGCCTGACCATTCTCCACTTCAATTACTTGGCTGTTATTATGCAAATGAGAAGGAAGCCAGAAGTTATGCACCTGTGTTTGCCCCTGTATCCAATATTCCTATTAAGTCCTAAAGCCCTATTATGTGGTCGGCAGGCATGCGGGATTGCTCAACTCCAGTTACAGCAGGGCAGGTGAAGGGCTTTTCAAACAACAGCTACAAAGAATTCCAGACAACACCATGGTTAGACGTGGTCTACAGCTGAGAAGAAGAAAAACATTGACTATTACTGAAAACATATCATTTATTACAGCTGCTACTGTGCCTCCACATTCTGCGTGAGACAAGAATAATCAAGGTCCAAACCCAGCAGGCCTACCGTCAAACACAACAAACAACTCCAACTCAGACGTTAAACTGAGCTTATGCAGAGTGTGGTTTGTGCTACCAAGGCCTTACACGCTTTCTAGTACGAGTCACAGCGTCCAGGGGAATGCTCTTCTTCCATTTTGGGAGGTCTGCTCCACTGTAAAAGTTGTCTTGGTCTAAGCTGTTCTGATTCACGGTTATTAAAAAGTAGCTTCCACTTCAACAGAACTCATCTTTTCAACAGACTTAACGATAAACACTGGCTTTGCTCTGTGCACACAAGTTGTTCTGTATAGAGCTGAAAGTCTGCAGTAATAACTTCCCAGATCAGAGGAAACAGCGAGCAGTACATACACACCATTTCATGTACTTGAAAGTTGTTTCTGAAGCAGGGATTAACACTACAGATTAACATCACAAATTACTATCTAAAGTAAAAGAAGAAAAAGTAGAGCTGGCATTCCAAAGGAATATCAACCTGACCCTTCAATTTGGTGAAAACAAAAACTTTGCAAGGGACACCTTATAGATTATCTATGCCAAGACACCAACAGAAAGGCTTTGGGGAAAGACAGAAGTGAGAAACTGCTCAGATAATACGTGTTACCAATCAGCACTTTAACTGTGAGGGGGTACGAGACAGCTCACTGAAGATTTGCTACTACTCGAATGGAACAGGCTGGAGTAAACAAAACAACAGATACACCAGAGATGTATCACAAAATAGATCAAAGAGAAACTGAGATCACATCAGAGAAATTTATTAAAATGTGGCTGTGCTGCTGGAAGGCTAGTGAGTATGGACAGAAAGTTGTGGGGAGAGCAGCAACAGCCTGGCAACCAGGAAAATCCCTGTCTCAGTCTTAGGGAAGGCTCCCAGCCCACAAAGACAGATCCCAAATGGCAGATACAACTGGCCAGGGCTTCTACAGGGTCAGAGCCATACCTACCCAGCAAACCTGCACCCCGCTGGCTCTTTCTCCAGGCTGCTCTCGGGATTGGGGAGAGGAGAGGGACAGCCTGTTCTGTCTGGATCCACTGGAAAACTTGCTAGCCAAAGAAGCCCAGAAGCATGACCACCACCACACAGCGTCTCAGCTTCTCTGGGCACTCAGGAGATCAGGCAGCTCCGCTCAGTTACAGAGCCATGGGGTGATTGTCTCAGTGCTGGCACCAGGGCAGAGTTTAGATGGACATGTATTCCGTTCTCTACTTGCTGACATTCCTCTAGCTGTTTGTTTTCCTTTCAGCTTCCTTAAATAAACATTTTGTTTCTGGAGGAATTCTTACCTCTAAATTACTAATATGCTGACTTGGCTTTCAGCTATGTGCAATTGTTGGGCTATGAATCCAATGATTAGAAGATTTCTTTAAGTCTAGAAATAGAGAAGGAGACAAAGAGGTCTCTGGAGAGAGCAAGAAAGAAATGAGCTTTAGCCCAAACTTAGGTAAGCTTTCACCAACATCGGGAAGCATCTCCTAAGCAAGGCCAGGCTAAGCATCGACCAAGTGTTGTGAACACTTCACAGGACCTTAGTTACTTGCAGATTCCACTTTCCATTGCTCTGAACAATTTTATTTCTCAGGAGCTTGCTGATGCTTTTATCAAGACAACTGCCTCTCATAACCATTTCAGTGGAGCAGATTTAAGCTGGCAATGCTAATTAATATTATACAAACTGTTGCACCAATTTACTGGTGAATTGATATTTTGTCATTGGTACTATTGAGAAAAAGGAAACCACTAACATATGGAATAAAAAGTAAACACAGTAGTGAAACACTGCTGTGTACTGAAAAACCAAAAAGCCTGACCTTTTAATGAAAGCTCCCCCACCTCCTCTTCACTTCCCATTTGCCAAGGAAAGCAAACAGTTTCTAGACCAGGAAAAGTCACTGGCTCAAGTCAAACTAAGGTCCCTGATGCATACAAACTACCTCACCAGCACCTAGGGATTTATAAATTTGGCATTAAATGTACCAGCAAAGTTGTTATGAAGTTTATTGTCTGCAGAGCTGGAAGCCATCCCTTTCTCTTGTCTTCTGCTCTTTTTTATATAATAGAGCAGATTTTTTTTCTATGTTTCTGCCAAAAAAAATACTCCATGAAACTGCAAGAACTATGTTTTAGGTATGGGAATTGGGAGGGAATATTGTATGATCACGTTTATGATAGGAAAAAACAAATGAAAAATTCAAACTGGCAATAATAGCAGATCTTGATTCTCTTTTTCTTCCTCACTTCAAACACAAGCACTTTCACAACTATTCTAACTCTCAGCAAAAGGAACTAAGAAGAGCTGGCTGAAACCAAATCCTTTGTAGACAGGTGCCACACAAAATTTCCTACTGACGTCTGTTCCATGTTTTACAGGTAATGCCCAAACCCTTTTGCTGTTTCACTCTTCGGCCTTTCTTTTGTGGACAACTGTCAAAACTGGCAAAACAGATAAAGCTGAAGGGTATTTCCATGCCGAGGGTCTGCAGTCTCGGCTCCCTTGCGGCGCTGCTCAAAACATTAGCCACAACACCACGCGCGTGGCCCTTACCCCCAGGACACCGCGGCCCTGTCACCTCCGCTGGAGGCCGGTGGCTGCGGTGGTGCTCATGGGGACGCTGGCCCCACGTGCCCCTGGTCTCCAGCCAGCCCCCCGCCCTCGGTACCCACCACCCCATGGCAGGCCGTGGGGCACAGCCTGGGCACGCCAGCAGAGGATGGGTAGCTCCAAGGAATTAGATGATCTCTGCTGCCGTCTCACCTTGGCACACAACCCGTGCTGAAAATGGCACATGCCTCTGGTTACTCCTGTGCTCTACAGGCTGCAGGAAGTGACGGGAAATTGTTTGGAATCCACCCTGGTATGCCAAAATGAGGTTGCAAGGCAATAGCGAAGCCTCTTGTCCTAACGTGTACACAGGATCACAGCCCACGAGTTAGGTGGGAGCGTAACTAACACCAAGGGACAGCAATGAACAGAACATACACTGACATTTAACCACCAGTATTTAACACCCAAAGAAATCACCACTAATGCAGCACATGATAGCAACAGGTTGAAATGCAACTGCCTAAGTACTGAGTCAAGCCCAGACCACAGCGACGCCGAGGTAAGCAAGTTGTTCCCTAGAGAATGGTGTGTTTGTCTGCAAACATCCCTCTAGTTGTTTATCTGAAAAATACCTGACAGGCTGACTTGAAGCTGGGTAGAGAAAGGCACTGGTGTGTTTCACTATGAGTAGTGTAGAACAAAGTCATTTTTAATGGACTTACTAGCTGATGAAAAAGATAGACTTTCCAGGGCATCGGAAAAGGAAAAAAATCTTAAAATCGCAGGGGTGCCAGTCAGGAGAGTAGAAAACAGCCAAGGATGCAGTCACTACAGACTGCTGACTGTAAGCGACGCAGCCACCAGCACTGCGCGTGTCCTGCATTTGAAGGCAGCGGGGACCAGCAGCACCTGTGCTGTGCCGAAGGCATGAGGACATCCTTCTGGTAGCGCAGGATTACCCCCGATTCCTGCACTTACCCTCGTACCTCACTCAACCTCAGCTGCCTATCACAGACAGAAACCCTCTTCCTTCAGACAGTGTTCTCCACTTCTTGTACAGATTGTAACGAATGAAGGGCGATGCTGGAACCGGCCAACTGCAGGCTCTCTCTACTATTACACCACCAAGTTTTCCAGTGACACTCTCGGGAAAAAAAATGCTTTTAAGGTAGTGATATCCTTACCTTTTTATCAGCACTCTTACACCAGTAAGTGAGAAAACCAAGCACCTTCTGCGTCTATCTGACTAAAAGTAAAGCAGTCTGGGGATCTCCTCTTGCTATAGCTCACCCCAGGAGCCCACCTCCATCCTGACCTTATATATAAAGCCACCACCCATTCATCCATGGTTGCTGCGAGATTTCAAACCAAGATGCCTGAAGCAGTAACAAACCTTGACAGAATTTGCTTTCAGCTCTCTGCAAACTCTGTTATAACCACTGAAAACATAACACTAAGAAAGGGCCACTGAGATGTTTATCTAGAAGCCTAAAAGAAGATGTAGGGAAGTCACACGTGCAAGAGCATCCTTATCCATCTGTCTTGGTCCAGGACACCCCGCTGCATTGCCACAGCTGGCAGGTTGGTGGGCACCTTGACCCCAGGAGCACCAGCAGCACTCGCCAGCCCCCCACTGGAGGGTACACCATCCCTGGGGTGAACCCCATGTGCGTGGACCTTCCACAGGAATTCACAGCGTGAAACACTGTTCTGCAGCACTTGAAGCATGCACGTGTACATGCCCTTCCCCAAGCCACATCCCCAAGATAACAGACAAAAGCGGAAACAATAATCAATCAAATTACTTTCTCTTATGCTACGCTACTGACTTATATCATGTTTTGCTCAGGATTTTCAAAGATTATGTGTTTATATGAATTGGCCTGTGGTTTTCTTAGGAGTGAAATCATCGTGACAGAGATGAAAGAGGGTGTGGGGGGGGTGTCCATTTTGGAGTGGAGCTAGTAGTTGGGGTGGAATTTACCCTTGAATAAAAGAAGATTCATTTTGAAATGCCAATACTCATGTTAATTAAACAAAAATAAGTTCTATGAGAATATTCATACTTATTACCTCACTGTAGGTATCTCTAGCAAGTGGAATTTACAGAAGTAAAAATAAAGAACAACAGAAATAACACCTTTATACAGAGACACCTGCAGAAAGCAAGGCAAGTGAAGGCAAGCAAACCCCCGATGTTCTGGGGACTGAAGGCGCTCTAGCATACTTCTGTTGGGTGACACTGACACAGGCAATTACTTCTGAACTCTTAGCAAGTATACCATTAAAAAGAGACTGAAAAAAAGTCTAACAGCAAGATATTCCGTGCATATAATTTTCTACAATGACAACTGATACAATTATGCTTCATTTGGGCGAAAGCTACATTTATTTAAATCCAGTGGGATTTGCAATGAAACTACAGGCTCTTATCTAACTGATAATAATTCTGCTATTTTTGTTACCTTGCTTCATAACCATTAGCATATGCCGTTTTTTTCCCCCCAGTATTATGCTGTACTATTAGTTATTTTTATTATGAAAGATCTAGGTAACCTTTTCACGCAGCTCTAAACTGGATTTATTTTGTGATCCTTTCAGAGACTTACTTGCCTCCAAGAAAAATGACCACAGAAACTGTCACAGTCAATTAATAAGCTAATTTTGCACGTTCTCGACAAATCTGCAAGCTATTCCTTAAGCAATGGTTAAAAATAAACGCTCTCAGAGGCTACAGGAAGAAGGAGGCACTTTTAACAGCCATGATTTCTGACCTAACAATAGGAAATAACAGAAAATCAAGAGCAGAAATCTCTCTTTAAGACACCAGCCATCAGCAGGCTGCATGCCTGAAGCAAAATCCATTATTTTGCTTTGGATAATCCAGCCTTTGTTTCAGCCTCCTGCAACTCAGCGATGACTCAAAGACCCAATTACAGGAAGTCCCTCTGGGCCAGTAGAGAGATGTTCCTGATAACAGCAACTGGGAAAATGGGAAGCACTGTGCATAAGAAGGTGTTTTCATATCACACGTCTGCCGTGGAGCAGGCTTGTGAGCCCTGAACAAGTGTTACTCATAACATTACATAAGCTGGCTTTAAAAACCTAAATAACACCACACTTAAAAACAACACATCTAGTTATCTTTGAGCAACACGCTTGGATTTAAAACTACAGCAGACAACATAGTAGTGTATATTTCTCAAAGCAGATACAGATTGTTAACCCAGGTTGTTTCTGTTCAAGTGATCCTGATTTTCAACAAGTGCTGAGCAGCCACCATGTAAAAAATCAAAACCCATGGCCCAAGCTATAAAATAAAAATTTTGGTCACTTTTAGAAGAATTTAGATTGTCAAGCCTGTTCACAAAATTGCATTCAACACATCCATCTCCACAGCTTCTCAAGGCCAAGTTCCGCACAGCACAGCCAAAAAGATAACATAGAGCTGCTAATTTCTTCCAAAGAGCACTAGGCACATCAATCCTCATTATTTCACAAATGGGTATCTAGGAAGGGGTTTGTGCAGATCACTAGGTTATCTCTGGACTTGAGCACTGAAATGCTGTGCTTCTGCTGTCTTCTTTCTCTATTCCATCAACATTGCAAGAAATCTGTCTTACATACTCAAAACGGTCAGAAGACATCAAGTCTCCTTTGTACCACATTGAAATAATTTGCTATTTGGAAACTGCTTCTCCACCAAAGTGACAGAAAAAAAATCCAATCTTTTCTTATTTGGATGAGTAACCAACATATTTGCTAATGGTTTAGCAATAAAATACAGCTCTCAGGACTGTCCCTTCCACCTCCCAGTGTTCAGTGAGTCTGCTTCCCAACATCAGTAGCCTTGTCCATATAAGCAAAATGAGAGACAACAGAGCTGCAGCCGCTCCTATCTTCTTCCCCTTCTTCCCAACGTGGTTGGTTTTTTTTTTTTTCCTCTTGGAAAAAGACAAGCCTTCAGATTAAAAAAAAAAATTCACGTTTTCATCCTGAGCCCCTAAAGCAGATGGAAAGTGCAATGGCCTAGTCACCAAGAGACTTATCTACAGCAGTTGTGACCCAAGGAGACACTGAGATGAGAGAGGCTCAAGCACGGCAAGAAGCTATGAAGAAAGGTGCTCAAAGCAGTGAGCCCAAAGCACAACAGGAGGAACTGGACAGCAGCGTGCTGGGGCACCAGCAGGAAACGTCCCCCTTGTCTGGAGTTCTCACCCCAGGGGAAGGAGGAAAAAAGGAAAAAAGACCAAAAAGCGATGCCTGTAGTAGTAAACAAAGTGGTTCTAGCAGTCAGCTGGTACAGTGACACATACCAGCACCGAATCCATGTGGCTTTAGGAGCGGGCTGTTGCATCCAAGCTGCCCGCTGGGACTTTTCCAGGATCAGCTGAACTCCAGAACTGCAACCAACAGGTCTTTGGGCCAAGTTCCAAAGTAACAGTACCCAGGACCAACCTAACATTTCCATGACAAGATGACCACATTTCTGAGCCAGCATGCAGGCTTTGGCACTGCTTGATGGCCTAGTACAGAGATAGCCAGAGACTGGGCCTGAGGGACTATCCCGAGGCACCCGGACGCTGACACAAATTTGGGCTGTCACAATGAGCTGAGCCAGACCAAAGCAGAAGGATCCACTCCCGTTGTCAAAAGGTCTCAGGTCCCCAAAGGACACCGCAACCCCTCTAACGAGCTGGCATCACCACAAAATGCCACAGCTGCTCAGAGAGTCCCAAAGCTGCCTGAAAGCCTTGGCTTCCTATTCGGATACTTTTAGGGACAAGAGTTTATTTGATTAACTCTGGCCTATCCGAACTTCTTCCAAGGGCAGCAGACACGCTGACACTGATAAGTTATGGCAGTCAGCTGGTGGCAAGTAAAAGCTTCTGGAGCTTCTCTAGAAACGCTCAGGACCACTACACACTAGGGTGGGATGTGTGCCAGAGACTTCTGAAAGAAAACGGTACAGCTATTTGCAATCATTCAAGGGGGAAAAACACAGACCCCCTCAGCACACGGATTTAACACCATACCAGCAAAATAGATTATTTATTTCAGATAGCAGGCTGAATCCTGACCCCATATACAAGTAATTCCATAACACGCTCATATTTTAGGGCTATGAGCAACAAGAGATTTTTCAAGCAGCGCATCAGTTAACAACTAAAGAAAGGTAAAAAAGAGAGAAGAGAAGAAAAAAAAGCAGTTGAGACCTTTTCTGCTGGGAGAGTGGACTGAATAGGAATTGAAAATTGCGAGCTATGACTTGATATAGTTACCACCGCTACTCAAGGCTCACAGCTGCTGCCCAAAATGTTCCAGAAATTTCTGAAAGCTTTGAGACTGCTGCCAAAACAAATGCCATGCACTGCAAGGCTCGAGAGTGGATTTCTAGGCAGGATACCTATCATTACAAGGGAATTCAGAGCAGCTTGAGGGTTTTTTTGTCAATCTTTTTGTTTAGATCTGAATTCCAAGATACAAAAGAAAAAGCTTTTGGCACAAATTGACTGAAGAAAATATTTCTGTGCATGTGTTTGAGAGAGTAAGGTTTTGCTCAATTATAGTCACTTAGCTATTGCAGAGAAAGTTTTCCTCTGACTGCCAGAGAATGCCTTGCTTACAGTAAAATAAGACTTTGTATTTTCTCTTCTGCTGATCTATGGAATCACTTCTTTCAGTTAAAGCCACCGTGTTCCCAAGGGGTAAAAATCTCATTACCTGAAAAGCACACTGCAGTTGGACCAAGTCAGAATTGTGCACTACAGCTTTGTACAACCAATTGACCTGTCAAAGCTAACGAACGAGCAGGCATCCCACTCGTACGAGAGCCCACAGAAGTTGTCTTCCTTGAGATACAAAAGCCACTGAATTCTTTGCTGAACTTAAGTTTTCAGGGTGAAGAAAGACTGAATTTTCTTTTTTACTCTGTGATACCTGAACTGACAGGGTAGGAAGGCAAGGTAAACATTGCTACAGCTGTATTTGAAGAAATATGAGTTTTTGAGAACATGTCCACACATACTAGAGAAGATTTTTAGTAGCTAACAGAGGAAGGTGGAGGCTGTGAGTATAATCTTTTAAATAAACTACCAGTGTTCTTTTCAATACGGTAATATCTTTAACCTGGGATAATCAACTCTTTAAACTTTGAGTTTATTTAACTCAAGATACAGTAATTATTTCCACTAACAAAAAACACCCATGTTGCAACTTAAAATTATTAAAATGCTTTTAGTCCTAACCACACACACAGGGAAGAATGTGAGCTGGCTTACGGGGCTGGGGCGGGGGGGATTGAACCACATTTCCAGCTCTCACACAGGTGCATAGAGACATCATGCATCTGAGTAAAGCTCCATTAACTTCAGCAGAGCTACACAGATGACAACAGTTGTGGGGCTGGCCCAACATCTTAAATATATAACAGTAAAAAAAGAAGACATTAAACTAAAATTCTGTTATTAGGGGTTTACATGCTGCTACATATGTGCTTGCAAGTATAAAATAGTAGTTTTATTATGTTTGATGAAAGGTAGCACAGTACTCAGCTTCCATACAGATCCCCAAACGAGCTCACTGGCAATTGGTTAATCCAAGAAACTGAAATTTTGCCAAGAACTAAATCTTGCCCTAGTATAATGCCTCATACCTCATCCATCTTACTATGACCATAGTTCTGAATTGCTAAATGGTAGTGAGAAGTGCTCTGTAATTTAGAAAACCTGCAGTATTTTTGAAAAGGAAAATGGAAGTTATAAGCCAAGGTTTTGTAGCATATGGTTTGTGTTTACAGTTCTTCAGCCTTCCTGGGCCCATTTACAAGAACTATAATGAGGGTAAAATGTTTAAGCAGAAAACAAACAAACAAGCATTGCCCAGACAGGCACTGTTCTGCTTTGTTTTACTCTTAGGTTACTTTTTCTTTCAAAACCTAAACTGATACTGGAAATTGCAAAATTTTATGATGAAATCAGGGAAATTCATGCTCTGGGAGCCATACAAATCCAAACGCAGTCACTGTCTGTTCGTTCACATAATTTCCATGAGCTTCTCAAGGGCTGGCTGAAAAGGAATGCGGGGTTTCCCCTGTGACAGAGCTACAGGAGGAACCAAAGGAGGAGCCCAGGCTGGCCCAGGGCTGCAGAGCTGGAGAGACGCTCTCCCAGCACAACCCAGCTCCCAGAGCTCTGTCTACAGCACCAGTGCACACCAGCATCTCCTCCTGCCACCGGGGCACTGCCCGGGCATTTTTAAAAACAGAGAGTTAACTGTCCTACAAAGCCCAAAAAACAGTAGCTGGAAGTAGGATTTGGGGTTAGGAGCTCCAGCTATAGCTGGGCCTGCAAGAGGACAAGCTGAACAATTGCTTTATGCTGAAAAGTCAGTTATATATGACAGCTACTTGTAATAGTCTGATTAATTAGCCCTTCAAAGCAGGTTATTGATGTGTGCACTGGACCTTGATATTGACAAATAAATAATTCCTGGATTACCTGTTGAAAACAGGCCCAAATCCTGCTCATTACTTTACCAAATACCTGAAAACTTTACAAAAAACCTGAAAACAGCCCTCCTATATAGAACAGCATTAGATTATTTTTTCTCTAAGAAAAATAAAGTGAAAATACAGACATTAGCTTGTTATTTTAGAGGTGGTTTGAGCTGAAAAGTTTCACACTAGATCTCAATGCATCTTTGAAACTCTCATTCCCTTTTAAGTTGAAAAACTGTCCACAAAAATCACCTAAATAAAAGATGTAATTTGAAGGCAAAAAAGTAATTTCTTACATCTTGCTAATACAATTGTGTGCAGTTTGTAAACTACTTTTGAAAATTATATCAAAATTAATTCAATTGTTTTGTTTATTTTCATTATGTCGTTAATTATGAGAAAAAGATTAATGATTTTGGAAGCTTCCAAGTAATTCAGTTAGGATTTTTCTTTGAAGAGCTTTTGAAATAAACCTCTTAGCTTTTCATAAGCACTTAAGCGTTTTGGTAACGCACTGCTTTTTTTCTTGTGTATTTTACAGTAAGCTTGAGTTTACCGTAAGAAGTATATATGAAGACTTGTTGAGAACTGGAAAATACAGACAGAAGACAGAAAAGATTTATTTGATGGTGAAATAATTTTTTTAAACAAGCAATACCACAACTGATGTTGCAAAGTCATGTCCATTAATGCATTTAGTTATATGAGAGTTAAGGCCACAGAGATTTGCAAGTATTTTATTTATAAAATGTGCTATAGAGCTAGAAGTGCATGACTACAAAGAGCCTGCATTTCAATTGGAGTTGCTAACATAATTCAAGTTGTGAACCTTGACCCTTGAGTGTGAGTATTGGTTCAGAAAACAGTTCATCAGGTCATAAATAATTGGGAGGGACATTTAATTCTATGAGGAATAATATTAATTACATTCCTTAGAGAAGTACTGTTGCAGATGGTAATATCAGCAAATCAGCTACAGAACACTCCAAATATTTTGAAGGAAATGAAAAAAAAAAAAAAAGCCTGTTCTAGCACGTACAGTTTGTTTACTTTATGACAGAAGATGGCTTGAAATCAGTACTAAATTAAATCCCCACAAATACCAGGACCTACCCAAGTTTTGTTAATTTGTCTACAAAATTATGAGCTGGATACTAATTTGGATTTTAATATTGCCCTGATGCCAAACATTATAGAGTGAGAGTATCAATTAATGTGTCTGCAGCTCATCTCTACCTGTCACTCTCTGCCCTAAGTGCTTACACTGCAGAAAGCACTGCTTCACAAAAACAGTTTTAAGTTTCATGTGTCAGCACAAGGGGGTTTGTGCATGTGATTATCCCTCTCCTTTTTTTCTTTAAATCATATTGGTTATATTCCATCTTGCACAATTAAAAAAAGCTTTACAAGAGTAAGATCTCTTAACTGTACAGCATCATTAGATCCATAAATCAAGCTTTATAAATCTAAAGAAAAAAAAAAATAACAATACTTCCCAATGGCTCCTAACATTTTGATACATTCAGGTGTTTTAAGGTGCTGTGGTGACTGCTTAGAGTATTTTGTTATGCCTAACACTTTCTAATGTGTGCCTTCTTTTCAGAAGCATAAACATGTCACAAACAACATTGATAGCTGTGTATGTTTTGTCCCTCGAGGTTAGTTTTTTGAGCATTTCTGATTTGAAGAGATTCAGTTGTTTTCAAAACAGCAGTTAGTGAAAAAGACAAAAGCTTTTCTTGGTTGGGGTTTTGCTTATTTAAAACAATCAAAAGCAGAGGGGGTTCCAGGGAGGGGGAAAAGCTATCACAATAATAGCTTTGTATAGTATTCAGCATTCAGTTAATTATTACTTTGAGGCGTATTGCACTTACAAGAGTATGAGATGTCCTAGAGTAAGGTTCTGAAAGGGAATTTCCGGCCTAAGCCCTTTAATCCCTGCAATTTAAGATAAACTGAAAAATACGCAAATATTAAAAAGCTGCACCAAAAAAGGAACAGAGAGAGCTCACTGCTGTGAAACGCACGTGTACTCAGCATTTATGTATCTCCAGTGCAAAACGTGTTTGAAGCACGTCTAGATTATGCAGACCCATGTACGTGGGTCAGAGAGAGGAATCCCTCCCCTCCTAACCTGCCATGGTTTTCAGAAAGCCCTGTCTTGTAACTGAATGAGCAAAAAAGAGGCACTTGATATTAATACAGCCACTGAATGATGGACCTGATTTGCCATCACTGTTTTCTTCCTATGGACCAGCAAGCAGGAATTTTTGGGCTGGCATTTCCTCAAAACTAACGGCACTGGGTGTGTGCAGGCGAGCAACACCACATCCGAGTTTCCTTCGTACTGCTCCCGCTGCTTGCTCTCCCCCACAGCACACGCACCGTCTGGATGCATCTTATGGTCAAGCCCAACATCAGTAATTTTTTTTGCAGGGCACAACAGCAAACCCTCCCCACCAAGGAACCCAGAGCCAGTTCAGCACAGGGTGTTGCCCAGCTCTGTGGGAAGGTGCTTGTGCTACCCGTTCCCCCCAGGTACACAACTGTCAGGTCGCTCCCACGAGGAGGTGTTACACCAGGAAGCGTGAAATGGACCACAGGAGCCAGAACCAGCACAAGGACATTGCCAACCCGGACTGCAATAAGCAGCAGCTCCCACACAGATAGATGCGATGGGAACGGGTCCACCAGCAAAAACCTCACTGCATCTCGAGGTGAAAAACAGTTCATCTCCCACAACAGCTCCATTAAGTGCCTTTACTGAGCAGAGACTGCCAACTCTATCATGCTGTGCCAAGCCACGCACAAGGGTTTTGGGACGACTTCTAGAGATGGTAAAGACCACGTTCTGGATGAGTTATATTTAGACTAAAATTGCAGCAATTTTGTTCTGCATCACATTCTGAAATTTCATGTAATGAGACGTATAAAATAGAAAGCCTGAAAACCATGAAGAACCTACTCAGATTTTTATCCTGAAACTGCTATCAGAAACCCAGCTCAGGGAAGGTTTTGGCTTGAAGTGCATGCTAAATTAACTGCTTTCCTAAAGGGAAACCGCACCACTGGGAATGCCATAATGGAACACATGACAGCACACAGCTTTGGTGGCAAAGAACGTAATTCAGTTTCTATTTTGTTCACTTGACCAAAAAGCAGTGCTTCTGGACCAGATTCACTCGCCCTGGCTGAACAACCTTAATTCCCCTGCAAGTGCTCCGGGTTCGTTGCTTTTTACGCAATGTTTTCTACATAAAACTATTCGGAACAGTCACCATACAAGTGAAAATCTTTTCTGAAAAGTAAGATAAAAATACAGTACTGAGATAAATAAGACACTGGATCTAAAATCTCTTATGTTTTCAGTACTCAAAACATTTTCAAACTCTGCGCAGGAGTTAAAAAAACATCAGAAAAGCACAAAACAAGGCAGAAATCCTCTTCCCCCAATATCCTCATTCAGTAAGTCAACAAAACTCATCAGTTCTATCTGAAGGCAAAAACCCATGTAGAGTTTTAGCAAGTGTAGGGGAATAGCTTTTTCTTCCCACTTTTTGGAAAACACTACATAAACAGTAGATAGGCTATGTCAGCCAAATCACCTTAATTCACACAGTTGCAGTTTTCTTCAAGTAACTCTGACAAACGTGTGGGGCAGGATTTCCCAGTACAAACACCACAGTGCTGGTTCCCCGACACACCACACTTCACCACACCCTCTGATCCCATTCTCCAGTACCATTTCTAACAACATGCCTTGCACAAACATCGCAGCCTCACTCCTGAATAGTTTACTGGCTCTCCCCTAGAATATGTTTTTAACACAGACATCATATTTAATGCATTTGAGTCCTCAGGTACTAAGATAGGTTAAGCAAAAACATTCACAGAGAGATAACAAAGCTAATGGTTTCGTTAAGTATTTCCTTGAAAATTCTGGGAGAATATAATTTTCAACTGTCTAACACACAAAACCAAAATTAAACAAACCGGCTCTGGGAAATCCAACGACATCTATCACTAAAACTACATTGGAAATCTCATTTAGGCTAAGCCTAAATCATTTGTGCCTCCATAGATTTTAAAAAAAATTAGAAGAAAAAAAAAAACAAAATTAAAAAAATCCCTACCTCTAATAATAAAAGAAGAACAAAGACAGACAAGACAGCATCAACTGCAAACATTTGTGGTAACGTGTCCCTGAAGTTGCTACATTCCAAACCAATTTCAGTGTAAGATTAAAATATAAACCCACAAGTGGAATTTTTATCTGAAACTTACAGAAGAAATTACCACAGTAGCCTCAAATGCACCAGAAAGAAAAACACACAGTGTCCTGAAACAGAGCAAATAGAGGAAAACTGCTCTGGTGCCTGCTTTACCAACTCCTCCAACAGCAGGTGAGAGTCATCTCAAAGTCAGGAGGCCTGTTAAGGGGCAAATGTCTTCACCTGTACCCAACTGGTGACCAGAGATGCGATACAGTCTTATTGAACCCAAATATTACCTTCAGAGATTTGGAACAAGAACCCCCATTTTAATAACAAATCTAGCATCCTGCTTAGCATGGGTAGTAAGAAATTACTCCTAAATACACGTTGATGGTTTATGCAAAGTTCATATATCATTAAGGCAGTCAGGCTTGATTTAAGTTATGAAAGTTAATTGCATATACATTATTAAGCCCCTAAAAGGTCCATTATCCTCGTTAAAAGCTTGTCCACATTAAAATTGCTTCCTTCAGTATTCTAGTCACTGAGATTCAATGCACAGAAGCATATCAATAACTGTTACATATGATATGCTCTACATAAGCATATTGTCATCTACCATTTAGATTGAAGTGAACTTTTATTAAACTTCTTCAATCTGTCCCATACAGTAGCAAATTTACAGAGACTGTCCTATTTCTCAGTAACTGAAGAAGCAGTCACCTCCAAAGGGCATTTTCCACTGTTTCCGTTTACCCTCTTTTTGCCATTTTTCCAGAGGTCTTACGATCACACACAGCTATGTGCTACGCATAATCAAGGGGCTAAAAAGTCAAGGCTGACAAGTCCAATAAAGCTGTCAGAGAAGCTAAAAATAAAAGCATACCGTAGACAGGATGGAGGAGGCTCCAAAACTTCTGTATTACATTAGCGACAGACACAATCACCGCTTCTATCAGCCAAGTTGCATCCTGTCCTATCACAAAAGGAACTAATGATGATCACTGCTCCAACATCATTAGTCATGCTGCGATTGCAGGGATCCATGAATCTCAGGCATGACAAAAAAGAAAGTCAACTTGGGCCCAGTGGCTGTAAGTTACCGGGGGGGGGGGTAAAAAAACCAAACATAATAAAGCTTTGGCACTTGAGACATCCTGAGGATATCAATGTATGTATCTTTTCACCAACACTTCTCTGAGCAGAAACTTAGAGAAAATTCCAGGGCAGGAATTTTATAAATGAAGAGTCATGCATTAAGAAATACTCAATGAACTGGCTCAAGACCCCCAAACCCATCAGAGTCGCGGGGGTACACCAAGCAGCTGGCATTTACGTGCAGAATGCTGCTCCTCTCCGTGTAAGAAGCTGTTCTCACCTTTGTGCAGCACATGGGAGATGACAAAACCCTCTCTTCAGTTCCCTACTGCTAAAAAGAGCCAGGGATTAGATAATACGAACCATCAGCAACCCCTGGCAGCCAGCAGCGTGGGACCAAAAAACTCTTTTCTCATAGAACTGTATCACTGCCGTTTCCAAAAGCAGGCAATTACAGTAAGATCTGCAAAAGCAGGGGTGCTATCTTCCAGGGGTAGGGGTTAAAATGTTAAATAAGGAACCCAAGTCCTAACAATAATTCATAAAAACTTACCATCCTTTCTTGAAAATGAGGACTGAGTAATCAAACCTCATCTTACAGGTAATTCTCTGCCAGATGTGATTAAATTCTCCAGTGTTAAGTTCCACAGAAGCTTTACTTCATCATTTCAAAAGGGAATGATGTTATTGACAATGACAAAACACTGGTTCACATTTTTCACCACACATAATGAAACCAATTTTGTCAGCTTGTTTTCCAAAAAATATAGTGAAAATTTACACTATGTTTTCTAAGGTCTCCACAGACAGAAATGAAAGAGCCAAGTGTAACAGCTTCCTTCTAGTTCAGCCTACTCCAGCCAAAGGAATTCCCAACAAAACTTTAACTCAGGCAACTCTATTTGCTGGAGAGGACCATCTAGTAGAAAGATGCTGATCGTCCAAACACACATAAAACACGTAGCCAGCGACTGCCTGAATGCCTTAAGATTATGAACGTTTAAATTTGACAAAATAATTTGCAATTCCCAAAAGCTGCCTCTATTACCCTTAACTACTACTAAGGACTTGACTCTGACTTTCATGGAAATTTTACCATTGAACTTGTTGCACAAATCACCCAAGAAGATAAACCTCAATGTTTTAGAGGGAAGGGAGGTGGTTCTGCTATTTTTGCAAGTTAAAGGTTAATGAGTAGCTTCAGCATAAAGCGCAGGCCAGCTGCTTTGTGATATCATTCACTCGACTCTTTGGCACAATGAAATGTACATTTCTGATCCAACTTACTCTGCGATTGCTGACAGCTAAAAATTTACTATCTAAATATTTTTACTCCTAAAAAAATTATTAGTACCTCTATCAGAGTATTTGTGCATATATACTTTAGCCCATATGGTTATAATGTGACACTCCTTTTGACTACATGGAATGATTACTGAAAGAGATCTAATTTTATCATAAATAAATTAAGTTAGTCATTCTAGATTCTGCCCAGCTGACAGTCAGCTTCATGTGCTCGGTGGCTTTGCAAGGCTCAGTTTTTTTAGCAAGGAAGGACTCCACAGCTGATCTTGCATCATTTAACTCCAGACTCCAAGATCTTAACACTGAATACCCACACACACAACACACAGTACCCCATTTTACTAAATAAAGGGTAACACTTGCTAAAGCGCCACAAATCAAAACCAAGGTTTAGAAATTATTTTACTATGACAACTATGTCATAGTAAAAGAGAATAAATGTTGCCAAAGTGTTTATTCTGGGTTTAACAACACCTCTGTTCTTACCTGGAAGTACAAACTACCTGTCTTCCACCTCGGTGTTTCCATCCGTCCCCTGACACCCATCAGTGCAACAGGTGAACACTTCAGGCAGACGCTCTGGCGGAGCCCGCGGTCTCGGGCTGCCTCGCTGCACTAACAGGTTACTGTTAAACTCCAACTGCCTTACTGTCTCACCCTGAGAAATCCAATTACACCTGAAGCCAGGCGTACAGTGCCATCCTAGATATCCTGGAGCATTTAAGGGACACGAGGCTGTGAGGTGTGACACAAACCTCCCAGAAACCTCAACCTGGCCTGGAGCAGCAGCCGGAATCCAGAATCCAGGCAGGGACTACTCCATTAGCAGAGACAGTGGTGGGACTAGCCGTATCCAGCTTCAAAACATCGGGCAAAATACTGCCTGAATGCTTCACAGAGCAATCCAAGTATTTGTAGGATAATAACAAATGACCATTTCTTTAACATGTGTGATTTATGCACACCTGCTGGAGCCCCGGGACGTTCTGAGCATCCCTGTGGCAGCAAGGAGCTTGCAGGGAGGCAGCACTTTGTCACTAACCGGGAGCAGCCCAGCTGAGTTTGTAACAAACAACCTTCTCTGCTGGCTTCACATTAGAAGCATCCCCTACAATAATTATTAGTACACAATAACTAAGACAGCCAAACAGCCACTGAAAACAACACAGAACCATTGGGGAAGTTAACAGGTGTTATTTCTATGCCAGCAACAAATGTGAGTTCTGCCTACCTGACCGACTCCATGAGAGACACCGTTCCAGGCCCAATGCAGAAAGGCACTGAATAGAAAAGGGGCTGATCTTAGGAAATAAGTCATTATTTATTTAGCCTTCAGTGATGATCACTATATGGGGTGCTAACATTTTTGTAGAACTGCTGTGAACCACTTTGTGCTTTTTTTAACTCTTGGGAGCCTTTACTTGAAACATGCACGACAAATCCTTGGTGCTGCAGAGAGGGTCAGGTTTTTCCTCGAGACTGGTAGAGGACTTTCCACGAAGCAGGAGGTCCGAGGAGAGCAGAGGACCCAGCGCACCAGGAGATCTTGGAGGCCAGGTCTCTCCAAAGCCACTGCTCCCCGTTCAAGCTGCGTTCCCTCAGTGGGGCAAAATCTGCTAGTGCTCTACTTAACTCTGTTGCTGTTCCAAGCCTTTCACCTCTGCTTTCCGCATTTTTGTGGGCTAAATGTCTACATTTCTTTGGCAGACCATTTTCAATGCTCCCATGTGTACTGTAAACAGAACTGGACAGCTGCAGTATCGTTAGCAATTCTCCTGTTTTCTTTAAAGCCACTGTGATCCGTTTTCATTTGGTTTTTCAGGAAAATTAAAGAAGGCTTTAAAAAAGAGCTCCAAAACCTGATGCACCACAATGACCATGTGGGCGGGTTAGAGGGAAAAATAAAGGGGGGCAAGAAGGGGGCTCAATTGCTTCCTGTGGTTAAGATGTTAAAATCCATTCCAGAAGAGCCTGGCTTGGTACTTTGCGTTTTGCTGGTATCTTATTTATGAACATCGGAAATAAACTTGCATGTGTGCCCCACTTTCGGTAGAAAGCACATGTTAAACAGATGCAACCCGGTTATATTTCCATCAAATACAATTGAAGACTCGTATTGAAGATGCTGCCAGATGCCACAAAAACTAAACAGTTTCCAGAAGAACAGAATTTGCTGTGCAGTGACAGCACTTTCCAACAAAATAACAGGCTACGCTAACAAACTGAAGGAATTCAGCTCCTCCACAGAGATATTTCTCTTACTCAAGTCATTTATAACTTCTTTTTGCAATCAGACATCCACTTATTCCAACTAATTTAGGTCAGATATATTAATAATTGGGTATGTACTAAGCCAGATTTAAGGCTTCTTTAAACACTTCCACACATTCTTTCTTTAAAAAACAGTCAGAAAGAGAACACACTCAAACTCGGATGGCCTGAGGTTCACGCTGACTCTGCGCTGTGTTCCCGTTACCTGGGCACACATCCGCCAGCGTTACTGCCACAGTCAGATATTTCACTCCTGGCCTTAGGATGCAATGAAAACCTTTATCTTGGCTTTTTTCATTTCTCATTATTTGAGAATTGTCTCATTGTTTTGTATGCTGTTCACATCTTTCCTCATTCCTACTACCTGACACCAATGAAAACAAGCAAATATAATGCAATTTGCACTGAAAAGTAAGATTTTAGCCCTTTCTTATAAATACAAGCAAAGCAAAATCAACCCTCATTGAAAGGAGCTAGAGAAAATGAAGGTTATTCCTTAATTATAAATGCTTCGTGTGATAAAATGCAATGAGATATTAACGAGAGCTGTGGGAAAAAATAAAACAAACTTTTTTTGTGGACATTTAAATCAATAGTAGTAAATAACAGTACCGCAGAGAAGAAAAAAAACCAAACAAACAAAAAACCCCCAACACCTGCTGCTTGTGAAAGGAAAAAACCCCATTCTTCCATGTTCCTGCATAACCATAGATGGGTATCTCATCAGGTCCCCACTGTGGTGCTCAGGCAGGGATAAGCCTGATTTTGGGAACCTGGTGTGCAGCAAGGGAGACTCTGCTGGCAGCATCTTCTGAGCGACAGCACCCCTGTCGGCTGGAACCCAGCTTCCTAAACATGCTGTAAACACCGCTTCCTTCAGGTTTTGACATGGAGGAAAATGCACGGAGGATACAACTGGAGACAAGAATATAACACTACCATACAAGAAAGAGTCATATACCATTACAATGGGCAGATATTGTTATATATATCAGGATTAGCCTTTTGTTCCACATCTTGTAAATATTCGACGACTATTTCAGATTGTAAAAACATCTGGACCAAGGGAGGTAAGTGGTCCTTTATTAGCATATGAGACAGCAGAGGAACTCATTATTAATTACACAACCCCAGTAAGTACTGGATGAGTGCTGAAGGACCCAGATAGCCCCGCACTTCCTCCCTCTGTATAAAACTCACTGACAAGTTAGCCATGGTCAGGAGTATTTCACTGCCAAACGAGGAAGCATGTGCCTCGAAGATGTACTTCAAAGCCTGGTACATGGGTATGGTTGGAATCGCTTATCAAAAAGATGAAGAGGTGATGGAGTTATAAATATCTTCATGTGGAGAGAATACCGGATATTATCAAGCTCATTAATTTAGCAGGGAAGGACCAAGCCAAAACCAATGGCTAGCAGCTGAAGCCATACAAAGCCAGCAGAGTTTCAACAGTACAGCACATCTCAATCCAAAGCTACCCACATTGCTTCCACTTATGAATTTAGAAGCAGAATCAGTTGTGTCAATGCAGTGTATTTAGCTATGTTTTTAAAAAAGTAAACTGACATTTCCCACAGAAAAAATCACTTTTTCTTCTATGAAGGACAGGGTTCAAATGCACCAAGACAGTAGACAGTTGATCATCAAAAGACTCAGGCTATTTTTCACCAACAGAGAAAAGAATTCCTAAACTTATCAAGTAGAAAGAGATTCAACTTCTTCAGGCTTAATGAATATGTCATTCATTACAGTTATCAGTGTTCAGTTCATATTACATTTGATAAACAATAACGGAACTCTTTATGAGAAAGACAATTATCACATAACAGCATTGATATTAAGTGACAAATTACTCAGGCTGATGAGTGAATAAGAATTATTCTTTTTACTTTGGCAGGTATGAATCCAAATTTATGTTTGTCAGCCTTTAAAATAGTAGTACCCTCCAGGCTGTGAATGCAACTGAAAACTTTAAAAAGCAACTGGCTGAATCACTGAAAAAGCAAAATGCATTCCTAATGCAAGAAAAAGGTAAATGCTGAAAATCCATGTGTCCAAACACCCCTCACTCTTACAGCTTATCTATAAATCACTTCTCCCTTACTCTGCTGGAGTGACACACCAGACAGAAGGAAACAATGTATCAAGTCTAATTATCAAAACAACAAGTTTACTGACAGGAGGTCTACATGAAAATAAACCTGTTTATTTTGTTGCTATTTTGTTTATAATTCTAGCTGAAATGTTTACAGAAAAAAGAAAAAGCTTTCTTCATATATTTTCAGTGGGACTCTTTTTTCCATGCAGAAAGAGTAGCAAAAGGCACATATTTCCTTCAAGATTTATTTTTTTTTTTACCTAATTATTTCCTCCTAGAAAAGGACCAGGAAAAAGTTAAAAAGGCAAAGTGACACTTTATGAAGTGTTATTTTTCACTTTTTAATAGTAACTTTTCACCTTTAAGTGCTAACCCAGTGCTTGAAAGCTAAATGAATACATCCCCCCCATGGCACTTGCAGCACACCAAGGTGGACTGCTGTTAAAAAAGTAAGACTCCTGTGGCCAAGTCGTGAAGGAAAGGCAGTCACCTCGAGTAACCCAAATTGTCCATTAGGAAATCCTCACAAACAGGGCACCAGAAGTCAATTGAGGACTTTTCCTAAGTGTGCAAGGGTAAAAAATTGAAACCCAAACCTCTGTCACGTGAAAACGCTCCAAGATTCCTTGCAAAATTTAAGGTGACACTAACTTAGATGGCTAATTCGGGACCAAGGAGAGATTTTATCACAACCTGAAAGCAGGTGATCCAGTCACCTGCTCGTATCAGGTGAAAGCACTGAGGAAGAGAAGAAGAAACACCAGACTGTAAGGGTAACGTAGTTTGTTTGGTTGTCAAATGTTGACTGTTCCTAGATGTAAACGGTCCTTCAAGAAGGACCATTAGAGAATCAAGTCACTTCCAGAGAGTGCAGGTTTCGCACAATGCATACTTTTGCAGGTATCATTCTACCATTAAAACTGAACTTGGAAAAAGCACATGGAACATCTTAATTCAGCTTTGTACGAAAGTCATCTATGTTTCGTTACAGCCTGCTTAAAAAAACCAAGCCAAACCCAGTAATACAAACGCTTTAAACAAGGTATCAGGTGCTGTGGTCATGAAATAAGACTTCTTGGTAGAGAGGAACTTTTGATCAGAGCTGAAACTTATTAAAAGCAAATGTTAGAATGTGAATAAAAATTTAGTATTTTTACATTGCCTTTAAGCTTCTATGAAGGGAAGAGTGAAACCTCTGATTAAGTGAGGCCATTTGGGAGATTACACTGCAACACTGAGTGGCTATAGTTACACACAGTATACTGTATCTCTCCAGTTTTGGAGATTTGCCACCACAAGAATTCAAATCCAAGCCACCTGGCCATAAAGTGCAAGTGCAAACCTCTTGAAACTCAAATATTTAATCTTTGTCTCCTAATAAATACAACAGAAATGCTTAAGGAATGTACGACCATCATTTTGTCTCTGTGAAATTTTCAGATAAAAGATTTGATTTTCAATGTATTGTGATCAGTAACTGGTCTCTTGACTTCCCACACTCAGCTTGCTACACACACAATGCAACATAACTGAGGAATGAGAAAGGGACTTATCCAGCAGCTCCCTAGAGCTAAGCACCAAAAGGGATGTTTGACCTTGATGATAAAGACAGTTGTATATCTGACGTTACCAGGCATCACACTCAATTCCAGCAGGAGATGGGAGCGAGCAGCAAAGGGGCAGATGCTGACCCTCACTGACCAGTCAGTAACAGGAGGCAAAAGTTTCCTCAGCAAAGGAAAATCCTTCACCTTCTTCAGTGGTCACATCGTTTGCAGGGTCTATGACTAGCACAAGAAGAAATGGAAGATACTTCTGATGCCTGTGGCCAGCTCAGCAGAGAAAAACCCCGATCCCAAGTTTGTATGACCTGTAGCAGCACTCACGGACTCACATCTTCACCAGTAAGTGTGTGTCACACTGGTCTCTCACGGCTGACAAAGTAAAATCGTGCACGTACAGAATATTTCATGGCTATATCATATCTCATTTTTACTGACAGAGATGACTGAAGGCCAGGAGGTGACAGCGGGACAGGACGTCTGCTGGCCAAACTCTGCCTTCCGAAGCATAGTGCCTGGTGCTCAGTGGTGCCTCTTCACCCTGTCAGCAGCAGCCATCCTGCTCCCAGGGCAGCAGGAGTTTCCCATTCCGGAACTAGGACAGTTACAAATGCATTTTATGACCAACTCCATCCCCAAATAAAGCTCCAAAACCTCATCTTCCCATAGACACATCTCGCTAAATCTTGCCCTCTGCCTTGCAAATGGCATCCTCCTCAACCTTTGCCAAAGGAATACAAATTAAAAGAGATCAAGAGCCCAGGTCTCAACACTGCACCTCACTACTTTTCTTTATGGCTGCACCTTATTAATTTGTACTTAATAAGGGCTTACAGTATTTCTGTCACTCTCATAAACGTTCTCAAAAGTTTTCTTATGAAGATAAGGTAGCTTCTAGAAGAAAATTGTTTCTTAAATCATGAAATCTGTAAGCCAAGGGATAGAACTGTCTTCAGATAGCTTTGCTTGCGTGTTATAAGCTCTTCTCATGCAGATGGTCCTAAGTGTAACTGTAGTCAGCAACCACTTCCAAGGATTCCAGGTGACCATACCATCAACTTCTAATGCATTACAACATCATCTATATGATTTTCTTTCAACAAGCGTGCATATCAGAAAGCAGGAGCTGCAGACCAATTCAACCCATTCAATCTTACGTCCTCCTCACAGTTGCATTTCATGCCAGGCCCTATGCTCTAAAACCCTGCCAAAGTCTAAGTATAATCCACTCACTGTGCCTCACACCGACTTACTGGTTTGCAGCTTACGCTCGTTTTACAGTACTTCTTGATTGTGGCTGAAAGGCTTTAAAAGCTAATGATTTCCAACTGCATATTAGTCAATTTTTCAAAAGAGAAAGGAAGGTGATGTCATCTTCAAAGATTAAATGATAGGAATTTTTGTGGTTTGCTTACTATTAATATATGGATTTCTCCCACAGAAACCAAGGTAATCATAAAATCAAACAAGCAGGTAATACTGGGAATTCAGAGGGGGGAAAAAATATATATCTATATATATAAATTATCATATAGGAAATGTTGCTGAAACACTCTCCAAACCATATGCAACTGCTTCCATTCCACTAACACAGTTAATTTGCAAGAGCACTTAATCCTTATAGACACTGGAGATAAAATCCTGGGCTCATGTCTCTTCACAGGTATCATAGCTTATAAAACCTCTATATATTTTTCCAGACATATGCAGAATTCAAAATGGCAACATTTCTTGCCATTTTGCCATTTACTACCTTCCTGCTCCTGTATGATGAATCATAGTTTTCTGATTATTTTAAAACAAACAGCTACAGTGCCAGAGTTCTCACTTTTTGATTTACACTAACATACAACAGAAGCATGTTGGTCTTTGTTTTCCAACTGATGGCCTGCAACAAACTCCAGAACATGATCAGAAATGTTCCTTTGGCGACATCCATTAGATTTTAAGTGAAATTCAAGTTTAGGCTTTTGCAAGGTCCCAAGCAAACTGCCCAATCCTGGGATTTTTTTGCATAAGTTTCTCAGGAAGCTGGTGTTCCTGGAGTTTCTGTGGAGCTTCTGACTGCAAATGAAATTCATAAAATCTCCCGTCGAACACTGGCTACATCCTCCTCTTCACAGGATTCAGTCCCAAAGGAAAACCCCCTGTGTCTGCTTTTATAATTTCATCCTTCTTTGACGAGCTTTGCTTTCTTACTACATCACTTCTCCATGACTGTTCCTGACGCTCACCTTAGCAGGATCACTTCACTATGCACGGACATTTTCATATACATTGTCATTGAACTTGCACACTTCTAGTACTGTCCCATGTCAATAAAACAATCCTGGGCTACTCTTACTCCAAAGAAAACCTGCTCAGTGCAGCACAGACATACAGATTTTATGTCTCTCAACTACAGCTGTTTTTCCAACTTAGCACAAGCCAGGAACAAATCTACAGCCAGAGGACGTAAGTGAAATCTGCAGATCACACCTCAGCCGCGATACCTGGTGTAGCCAACTTCAGTCCAAGTCTACCTCAACCGCAAATCCAGCCACCCACACTTAGGACCCAAAACCTTCTCAACTTAGTTGTGCCAAAACCTCTGCAGGACTGTCTGTGAACAGTGGTGGCCACAGCTCCAGAAATCCAGAAAGGATAAAAAGGAAAGAGAGCATGGAGAGGCTCAGACAAGAGAAGGAAAAAAAAAAAAAAAAACACCAAACCACAAACAAACCATAAAACACACACACACAACCACAGAACATGGGACAGACTTCACATTGCTTACTTGCTTTGTCTCACCTGCTGAACTCTGAGCTCTTCAAAGCAGCTACCAAATCCTGCTAAATTTTCATACATTGTCCAGCCCAGCTGTGATACTAACAGAACGTAAAAATGCACTTAGCAGGAACTTGGAGTTATCGGGCTTAACCAGCTTGTCAGGATAAGCTGAGCACCATTTCCAAAGTGAGTGCTGTAACAAAGCATTGCAGGTATGAACTCACTTATTGCTGCTCCAGGACACCACATGCTACAGAAACCACACTAGGCCCAAATTCACTAAAATTGCTATCAGAAGCAGCTGTGACAGGCCAGAGAGCATCATCTCTGCCCAAGAAGCAGAGGCAAGAACAGCTCCAGGGCAGACAGAACAGCAAAAACACAGTTCAGAAAAAGGGTTAATGAAGCGAACACGATACTTGAACAAACAGGAGCTACTAGATGTTTATATTTTCTTCAGTTGTTCGCTGTACTGTATCAGTTACTTCAGCTTCAAACAGAACAATTAAAACACATCTGAGAAGCATTACAGAATTCTGGTGCCCCACACAATTATCTCCACAGCAAAACTTGGGGCCAATGTGTTGCAATATGCTATTCAAACACCAAACACTTCCTTTCCTATGATAGAAGATAATCCAGGAATTTAATTTGTGAACTCCCAGGTGGCTGTCTTCCACATTACACATGCCGGAGGGCAATGAATCCTTTAATGCTTTTTGCACCCTCGGGTGAATGTTCCAGACATGTTCCAAGAGGAGCTCCCCTTCATGTAACCACATCACACAACAAGAAGCAAGAATTCTTCCTGAAGCCAAACTAAGATTATATTAAGAGTTACCTAAACACATTATTGTTTCAATATTTTACATGCATTTGGTACTCCCTCAATTTCATCTAAGTATGTCTGAAAAAATAAAATTCTGCAATCTGCTCCTACAAAAAGGATGCCACTGCAAACACCAAAGCAGCACTTCAAAAACGCAACAGGACCAATACGTGGTGCTGGAGAAGAGATGGCGCAGTGGAACAAACGTCTTGACGCATAGAAGGGATTTTGTGCCTGTCAGGTCAGCATCGTTTGCAGTGCTGTAATAAGCCAGGTCTCATCTAACACGACAAGTGCAAAGGATGCTCTTCGGTTTATCACCTAGCTTTTAAGAAAATCATCAAGTCCAGTCTGGCCTAAAGGTTTTGATATTGGTACAAAAAGAAGCAAACAGTGAAACAGCAGCTTGAGCCATGAAGTGTACTGAAGTGCAGAGTAATGTTTCGCAAGAGATCAAAAGGTTCCTTAAATCATTAAGGCACACTCAAAGAACCATCAAATGTTAAAAAAGTTGGTGGAAGTAAAAACATCACAATTTTTAAAATAATACGTTATAATTGATTGACAGAAGTCCAAGTCATCATTTCACTCCAGAAGCTGAAAACTGGTTCCAGGACTCATTCCTGAAAGCTGTGTCAGGGTCTCACAAGGGGAATGTTTGTGAGGACTACAATGAAAATAACGAAACAGACCTCAGGAAATAACGTGGACACTAAAAAGCAACAAAAATGCCCACTTATTGCAGAAAAAAGGACTGCTTACTAAACTGTCACATCCTTTATTCTCAGAATCTTACTGTACAGCTGGGGGTGGGAAGGATTAAAAAAAATCAAGTAATCAAGTATAACTTGTAATTGCTTTTCTAAAGAAGATGTAGGTAATTTATAAACTTAAAGAATCTGTTGACTCTGCATGTGACAAGCACTCAAACCTATACATTTTTTCCTAAAAAGAGATTTAGGGCCTTTGAAAAAAATCATTTTCCTATTTCAAATTTTATCTGAAGACTAGGCAAGAAACTTATTTTTACTGACGTGAAAAGATCTTGAACAATAACATCCATAAGAGTGAACCTTGCTCTTTGAGTTAGACTAAGCACCAACTACTTTTAACAATTGCTGAATTAGTAAATCAAGAAGAAACAGATCGATTCTAACAAATGATGAACGAGTCATATACAAAACTCATCTTTGTCATGGATGCAAACTGAAATATGACTTTTTCCCATGAAGTTCTGTGGAGCAAACAGACTCATCTTACAAGTCCTTCAGGTGAGAATTACTATGCTTTGTTAAGGCTGCAGGATGAAACACTTCTTTGAATTGTAAAAGGGAAATAACTAGACTTGTAAGCAGTTTTGCAGATATCGAAAACCCTTTCCCGTAGACGTGTGACTGCAATCAAGCAGCAGAAAGAGACTTCTCTTCCATTTTCCTTATTTAGAGCAATATATCAACCACACCACTCTTCTATAATTCATACAGTCCAACAGCGCATAAAGCCACAATGCCACCATCTGTGTCCTCAGAAAGGATGTTTGCTCTATTTTTGGAAACTACACAAGAGCCAAGAACTGGACCCGTAATAGCTCATTCCACATAACCATAGGATGACTGGGACATTGGTTTACGTTCCTGTCCGGACTTTCTGTACCCACAGGAGCTACATTTGGTGGCCACCACAGAACGCGATGATGCCTTTGGCTCTCGCTATTCACATGCAGGCGTACGCCTGGCACTGTTCACCAATAACAAGTTAAGCAGTGGCTGCTTGGTTTGCTGCAGGCTGGTGCAGACTCGCCACCTGCTTAGCAGCTCAGCACGTGTGTTTCTGGAATTAAAAAATAAAAAAAAATAAAATAAAATAATAATAAAAAAAAAAAAAATCATTCTCAGTATTGCAAATCTGCCAGAGTCCTTCCTGACACCACAGCAGGATCCTTAAGGTTAAGCAAGGATGCCCACATAAAAGTTCATCTAAAGACTAATTAAAATTTCAGGTTGATAAAGAAATCATTTGCTCGAGAGTAAGAGAAACCTAGAAATTTGCAAGAAAGAACAGGGAAAACGTTACGCGTGACCACTCTCTGTGTGTTCATTTTGCCTGCAGCTTGTCCCTAAGTGGCAATAGTTAGAAAAAATCAACTGGTTTCCATCTGTGGGTAGACCATAAATACAAACAGCCTGGCACAGCTGGCTGGGGCTGCCATAGGAAAGAACCTGAAAAGGGCCGCTGACAGATGGCTGGCGCAGACCCACAGCCCACACGGGCTCCTGCCGACCAGCTGCTAAACTGGCCACGGCCCTTCCCAGTTTGCTCACAACCATAGTGTGCATCCTGCTGACACTCCGACCGAGGGGCTGTCTCTACTGGAACCACAGCCGGGTGCTGCAATGACGAGCTGTGCACCTCAATTCTCATCCATTCTGCCCAGACATCTGCAGAGACCCCAGACTGCCCGCTCCACAACACCCTGCAGCAACACCAAACCAGTCCCATGGCAACACATTCAAGGTCACTTGTGGCACAGTATTTGGGAGGGAAGGGTGCAGATAGATTGTCAAATTCTTAAACCCCTACTCTGTTGGTGACCAAGGAAAAAGCTATGCAGCTGACAGAAGAGTAATCACATCAACGTAATTTTCACATGGTTTGTCTTATCTATCAAGCTCAATGTGGCAGCAACACAAAAACAGGGACTAGGAACATGAAAACCTCAGAGCCAGACAGCCAAGTCAAAAAGACAAACATGGGTGTCCTGTCCAAAGTCCTTAGAATGCCAAAGGAATAACCCTGACATAATACAAACGGTAAAGTAAAAATATCAGTTATGGAAGATTAGGACAGATACAGCTACAACTTGTTTTACCTAAGGATAGTTTCTTTTTTCATGTCAGGCAGCCGTCCCTCATCTATGCTAGAGAAACAGGGACTTTTAACCAATGCTTTCCCATCCCCCTTTCCACGGAGTGACGGAGCCCATGGGGTGGCAGGAGCCAGAGGTAGCTGCATCCTTCAGCCCAGAAGCGAGGAAGTGCAGCTTCCCTTCTTTGGAGCCTCACAGCCCACTCAGCAGCTCAGGACAGTCAGCCCTCCTTTCTTTTCTTTATTTCCCTCTTTTTTTTTTTGACTGATAAGGAGTAAGATTTGACCCACCTCTATTTCTCTTACTGCCTTTCTATAACAGCTTTAAAATGTTATCTTTCTCTCCACATAAACCTGACAAAGTCTGTCGAAAGGCATTAACAGACAGAAAGCCCCATTTGAAAAGAAGGAAAAGTTTTACGCTAGTCCTAAGGCATAATTGATCCCAGGTCATGATTTCAGGAGACAGTTACAGCACACTTCCAGCATAAGTGAGTATTCAGCAAGTTAATTTATGTTACCTGCCAAACTGAAAACTCCTTAATGACTAGTTTAACCGTGTTTGTTCACTAGTAAAAACGTGGGAAGAGTGATTCTTGCCGTGGCTGAAAGCAGACCAAGCAGTTTGTGTAAAGGACGGCTGCAAGGGCACCAGAGGAAGGAGCACACCAGCTCTGCTCCCCTGCCGCTACCTTAGGACAGGCAACTGTGCTTTTTATATTCAGCTAGGAGGAGGAAGACCAAGGGAGCAGGGGGAAACACTGGTAAAAATTCATGTTTTCATATACATTCAATACAAATCATTTAATGACCTTTTATTTTAATAGCAGTTTGTTTGTGTTCTGTACCTCACTTTCTGAGTGTTCATGAATAGAGAGAAGAGGTGAGAGGTATGGTCAGATAAAAAGAAATTAAGTTAAAGGCCTCTCTTCCACAGACTGCTTTCCATGCAGCTACTACCTGTCAATCAGTGGAATTTAATAAGGACTCACTTCCTCTGGGAGGGGAAACTAATATTTGTGTCTCCTTAATGTTTAGCAACCAATTTTCCCTATACATTAGGAGACTTTTAAAGGCATATTTTAAATACATATATACAGACCTCACACTTGTAACTTGCAAAAACCTGTGGGGCATATTCTACATGCCTTAACCAATTAAAACAACACTAATGAGCAGTTGTCAATTTTATTATTGGCATGTGCGCATGGATTGTGGTTTATGGGTTTTACTCCGAAGTATTCCAGACTTTCAGCAAGAGTAAATCTGTGCCACTGGACCAAAGTTTTTGGGGTCATCATGACCCACTGACTGCCCCTGTCCCCATACAGCAAGGGCTAGCTACAACTTGGCAAGCCAGGACGAGGAACACAGCCCTGCTCACCCTGTGGGCAAAAGGGTGATAGAACTCTCTCTGATCCACAAGGATAAGGATCAGGCCTTAGGGAAATGCGGTACCATTCAATAAGGAAATACAGCTGGAATGGGCACTAGCTGAGAGCTACGGCCAATTCCCATTTCTTTGCATTGGAAGATAAGGTTATGCAGGCAAAAGCTTGCAACCCTATTAGCTTGAAAAGATAGTCTGCAAATTCAGAAAAAAAGGATGTGATCCAAAGATCAAAAATAAAAACTGGGAAAACTTGTGGTTTGGGTTGTTTGGTTTTTTTAAGTCTCCAAAATGTCAACCTTGACCCTCCTTTTCCCATGGCAGATGTCTCTGTTTGGATTCAAATGAAATCCTGAACCATAAAAACAAGCCATGTTCCACTGATATATTTTGGAATAGATTTCACTAAAAGGAAACTGCACAGAGGAATGGAGAAGAAAAATGGTGGTCTATTTAGTATACCTGCACTTTGAACAACTATTTTATTTCTCCCTTTGCATCCAGAGGTAGAAGCAGTGGACTGTTCTGCTTGCTTTAGTGTTTGAACAGAGCTTTGATTAGGTTACAAACATTTAAACCCTATTCCATTAATAGATACAGATATCTAAGAAACTCCAGAGTTTATTTTACACAACTGATCTAAAAAAAAAAAAAAAAAACCAAAAAAAAATGAACAAAAACATTAAGAGCAACACCATTCTTTAATTAGAAAGGCACACAAAAAAGAACCCAGTTCCAGTCCAATTACCGCTGATTTCAGCCGCCTTCATATCACAAGCAAGTTGATTCTGACATGACTCTAGTACATCTGTGCAAGAGAATCTGTGTGTGGTTTTATGTGTATGATCACTAAGGTCTGAAAATACATGCTAAACTGGACGATTAGGCAAATTTTAATGGCCAAGATCTAAATCCCCAGAAAAGCCCATCTACAAGGTCAAACTGTCACTTGTTTTCTTCTTGGCCCTATGAGATGCAGCAGAGAGTAACCAGCCGCATAAGCTTTGCAGGTGAAGGGTGAATGTTTTTATTCGTTAACTCTCTTACCTAGGAGTGATTAAAAAGCGGAATAGATAGAAGAAACATCATATCAGGTAATGTCAAGAAGAGAGAGAAAGGCTAGACCTAACTGTAATATTGTGACATAATTTAAGACAAAGACTAAGAGCCAGTTTGACTCCATCTCCTTTTTTGTGGTATAAGTTCCTATGGGATAATGGACCTTACTCCTAACGCTGCCACTTTGGTGCAAAAAAAGAGCAATGCTGAAGTAGCTACCTCAACGGGAGAAGGAATCAATACAGCAGTGCCTACTGTAATAACACCTTTTCAATTTTATTTTACATATGAACAGAATCTTCATTAAAGTTTCTATCTCAGTCATCACACCAGCTTTATTCAGCCACAAATATAGTCTGTTCCAGTCACAAAAAGATTGCATTGTGAAGGTGCAAAACTACAGGGAGTCATGAAGAGCGGCTGAGGCTTCAATATTAGATATGTAACACAGAAAGCACATCCTTGCCTGAAGGAAGTAGATTTCAGTAGCCTTAAATACGAATTCCCTGGAAGCGCTCTGGAAAGTTTTTTCGGTACCAGCAACACTGGCAGTACAGGGTGCGTGGGGAAGTGCTGCCCAGCACCTGCCCACCTTACGGCCCTTGGGAGCCAGTGCTATTCATCTTCCCAGTACACTGAAACTCTCCACACAGATAGGGCAAAATCCAAACCAACCTGGCCAAAAGGCTTTTTTATGACTTTTTTTTATTCTCCAGTTATGTTTCTGAAGATGATGTTTCTCAGTTCACTTACTATGCTAATGTAATTGTGAAATAAATGTAAAAACAAAACCATAACGGAACCTGCAGACGTGGGAGTTTTCATCAATTATTGTTGCATTTCTTGATGCAAAATTAACTGGCACCTTCACACTATAGGGGAATGTATGCTTCGTCCTGCTTCGCTATTATGTATTTTTGCTTTTAACCCACAGATTGATTTGTAAACCTGAGAAAATTGGCATATTTTCCATATACGTGAATTTCTTTTACTGTTCAAGCATTAACTAATCACTACAGAAATTCTGCACATACTTCCTTTCCCTGGGTGCCCCCAAAGACTTCTGCTTTCAAAGGTAACATACTAATTTTACATTTTCTTTGTCTAAACCTGTGACTCTCGTTCCACATATAATAATGCAAAGATTATGTTTTTTATAAAGGTAACTATAGTACTGTGACATACACTGGGGAGGCAAGGGAAGACGATTCATTAGGTTACTGCTCTATAGTGACAGGAGTCAGAAACACGCTTCCAACTTGTTGGTTTCTACGGGAACTATTCCCTTAGGAGTCAAGTTTAATCCTGCAGTTTCAAACGTCAAGTCCTGCAACCTGATGAGGCAATGTAGTCTCCGAACACATCTCTTATGAGAAGTCACACACATTTATAAAGGCAGAAAGCAAACTGCAAGCACTAATGCCTCATGGATATGTTTATCAATACTTCCTATTGAAGAAAATTTATCTTCTTGGTCTCAAAGACTCCTACATAATCTCATGTTGCAGTCTCTACATCACCCATCTGAGCCTTTCACAGACTCTTCCACAAGTTTCTAAACTTAGAAGCAGGGAAACCCTTTCCTTTTCCCCTTAATTTTGGAAAAAAAGAGGTGGGTGGGGGGAAGCTGCTGGAGTTTCGTATTTTGCCCACACTCCTTTTACATATTCAATGATCAGCAAACACCTTCCTGAGAGACAACTGCCTCCTGCAGCCTTTTTTTGCTATTGCACATGAGAATTGTCATCTTATTACAAAAAGCTTTGCCTGTCCAGTTCCCATCTCTGTGACTGCTTTCATGCTACTCTTAGCAATAAGCAACACATATTTCACACAGAACTGCCCTGAAGCCTCCTATTAGCTCAACCGCTCGTAGGTGTGCTGGCCTGTTGTTCAGGGGCCAGGAGTCTTTACCTGCACCGCTAGCCATTTCTGAGAGCATTTTCTGTAACAGCACAGGACTGCAGATATCACACTTGATTCACTGTGTACAGTTAAAAAAAAAAAAAACCTGTGCTATTGCTAAAGACTTCAGCTCACAGTAACTCCAAGTTTTACCCACAGCTCCATGTGCCATTGCTAGCAAATACCAGTTTCACACGTAAGAGCAATTTTTCCACAGTTGTATTCTCTAATGATGTTATTTCTGGACAGAAGACACAACCACCCCAAACCAACAAGCATGTCTTTTCAGCATATCTGGAGTAGATCCATGCCAGCTTTGATCCATGATCTAAAGTTTCTCTAACTGCCTGACAACCTCCAACTTGTCAAGTTTCACAATCCTGGGTTATTTTCCTCTGCTGTCTGTGTTCTTTCAAGACCAAAATAAATCAGTTTTGGGTCACTTTCTGCATATTCCAGTTCCTAGGGACCCTCATGGAAATAGTTTCACACCCCTTGCTTCAAATGCTACAGGAATAACAGATTTTGCTACTTGCTTCAATTCAGCTCAAGAAAGGACACCTACTGCTCTCTTTTCCAAGCATGTATTTGGAGACTGCATGTCCCCATGGTCCTAGCCGAATTGACCACAACATCATCTTGTTTCTCTACCAACACTTGTGATCGGTTCCAATTTATCCTGCAGCTTGGCTAGTGTTCTTTTTTCCTCCCCTTCTTGAATTTTTGGGGGCTTGTTTGCTTGCTTTTTTGAAGTATCTACCAATGGTTTTTCCTACCTTTGGGACTTGGAAATGTCATTCCTAATGGGAGTCTGCTCTTTCATTAAGAATCCAGAGGCCTAGATACCGTTTGATGCAGCTGGACAGATATCCTTCTGTAGAAACCGTTCAACAGCTTCTCACGCTCCCCATTCTTATCCAAGTTGGTGTTTTTCAAAAGCTTTGCACCTCTTCAGGATGCAAAACACTTTACATTCATTACCATTTCTGGTAACGACTTGCTCTTTCTCACTTAATTCCATGCTTTAAACAAGTAGAGGGCTTCTGTTCCTGCAGTAGTCAAAACAGCTGCTTTGTGTTCATGCTCTACCTTGCTTCCCCTCATGAAGAGATCAAGTTCGTATTTCAGTTCCTCCAGGTGTCCCCAGCTGGACTTGTTAGTTTCTTCAGGATATTATTCCTTTACCGCTTCTTCCTTACTCTGCAACTGTGGTATTGCTGTACAGTGTTCACTGGCATCCTTAGAGAAGAGCACTATACCCATTTATTAACTACCTGGAAATGACGACATTGCTGATGCAAATCCCAGAACACAAGAGATGACCCGCTTCACACATGTCAGTCTTTACTAGCGTCCCATGAGACCACAGGCTTCGTTTCTCAGGTCAGGTGCAATACTTACTTTAGAAAATGAAAAAAACTTTTTTTTTCTCTTCTCCCTGCAGAGTTTGATAACATTGTTCTTGTTCAACCTTCACTTATCTGTCCAAGCAAGCATCCAAGTAGCATTTTCAGTGTTAAAATTCAAAGTAAAGTATTTCAAGATGATTTCTACTAGCTCTTTTCTTTTTAGTCCTACTTAAAACATTCAACTCTCACATGCTTATTTAAATCAGAATCTTTAAATTAGGAAAGCGATGCTTTCTTTCTATCCAAGAGAAAGAGCTGTCTTCCTCAAAGGAGGAAAACAATAGAGAACACTAGCATGACATACCCTGAAAAGCAATTCAAAATACTTTGAATTTACAAAATATTCCATTAATACTTTGTCGGGACATGAGGTTTAAATTCTGTGATTTAGAAAAATGTACCTCTAAGAATATATGACAAAATTTGTCCTCGCTAATCTTATGTTCTTAGAAATTCATGCATAGCTCTTTTTGCATTAAAAAAAAGCTTTAGGAAAGAGCAGCATTTATCAGTATCACACCAGGCTTTTCTAATGGCAAATCCATCTGAGAACAAGCCACTTGTGGTCCAGGGAAATAGTCCTGTCTACAAACTTTGTCTGAAGTGACTGAATCAAAAAACCCCAGAGCTATCACACTGGAGGTGATGTGAAACATACTTGGCAGAAATCTACTACAAGTGTTTTCTTTGAAAATAAAATTCTTAGTACATCTAGCTACATGATTAAAATAAATACATGTATTGACAATCCTTGGGAAAAAGCCCATTAGGGGAGAAAATAACAATTTTAGTGGATCAATTTGATACACTTTCAGAAAAAGCAAAATTATCACAAACTTCTAAGACGACTCCTTATGAAGAATCAGGTCCTCCTATAGTGACACCTAACACAGCAGTCATTTGAAAAAGGAGAGAAGAAAAAAAAACCCAAGCTTGTAATGGACAAATAGAACAACATAAATACATAATGATTAAATATCCATCACATTCCAAAAGTGGGAAATATTGTAATTATTGTTTGGGGATTTTATGATTACATAAAAATTAAGTAAAAACTAAGCAAACAGAATCCATTGAATATAGACCTAAGATTTTACTGCTCTTAGCTTTGGAAGTTTTAAGGAAAAATATCTGTTCCCATATTGACACCCACCACAGTTTAAATCAGTACTTATTATTACTCTTATTCACCTCCCACTTTCCATTTTCCACAACTCTTTTCAGGACTTTGCACCTAACGCTATTTTCCTATTGCAGTGATATCACATCATAACACGTCGAGATTTTGGCTTGAACTCATGGTCTCAAGGCAGATTTTATAAGAAACTGTTCTGCCTTTCAGTGCATTAGCCATGACAACATTTTCTCACTAAAATAAATATTTTCCACAGTGAAATGCAGGTGCAAAGGAAAAAGTAAAGTACAGCACAGGAATATTTTTCAGGGTAAGGACAAATATAAATCTTTTAAGGTTTAGATGATACCCTAGCACATCAGAAACGCTTTTGGGCTGTGCAACTGAAGATATTTTATCCCTCTGACAAGCCTGTCTTTGTCACAGTCAGTCAGGGCTATAAACCTGCAAACCCGGTCTGTCTGTTTTGGCTCTGCGCTGGAACATCAGCCACGTACAGACCAAGCCGGCAGGGTGAAGTGTCACCGTTCATACACCCCTCCAACCAGAAGGCAGGCTCCTTTCAATGACACCGTGCTGTACCTGCGCAGACAAGGCACAGATTGCACAAACACCCGCACTTCGGGTAGCTCAGTCATACACCACCACCAGAGGCCATCAGCCTTCTCCCGCGAAAGCTCCAGGGCCATCCTGCACTGACACACAGTCTTGTGCTTCCTCTGAAAACCAACTCCTCTGCCTCGTAACACGCATCAACGAGCAAGGGCTATGCATTTGGAGATAAGTCAGTTTATAACTCTGAGCTTGTAGGTCCACAAGCCGTTCACCAAGAGGCAGATGGAGTTCTCAGAAGTACACAAACTCCCCTTGATACGCATCAGTTCACTACGTGTGAGATTTGCATAGCCTTTTTTCTGAAGTCCCACAAGTTTCTGCCTCACTGGGCATTAAGCTGCTTTAAATCTTAGGGTTCCCACAGCACACAAAGCAAAATTTCACCGTGCCCTCTCCACTCAGACTCAAGATGAAGACGAACTCTTCCCCCAGCGCACCACTCCAGAAGCGAGACGGACCACAGAAAGAACCCGTCTGCAGCCGCTGTGGGTGAGTGAACATGGCAAACACTGGAAGAAAATAGTTTTGTTCCACTCAAAGGAAGCAGTGCCCTGAGCAACACAGGTAATGTAGTTATACAGCTCTGGCCAGAAGTGCTCCAAATGGAATCAGCCACTGTTCCTCAGACGCGCTTTATTACGTCCTACACTACAGCACCACAGGTTTGTGTGCACAGCAGGATTAATCCATAAGAATTGTCACACTGTTACCCTTGATTATTCCAACTTTAATGCAAACATTGTATTAACCTCCTTGACCTCTTTCTGTAGTTCAATGACAAAACAAATTGTCTAACCACCCTGTATATTTATAAAATAGAGTGCAAAGTTTCAAACAAACCTCCTGGTTTGAGGTGAACTGTCTTTGTAAGTAACACAAAGAGTAACTTTGTGCCCAGGAATGAAAAACAGATGCAGGGGCTGTTGTCAGCTTGTACCTGCAACTAACTCCATTTCTGGCACTATATTAACATAGCAATCAAAAAATTTGGCCTGAAGATCTCATTAGAAGAGTGCAAAATCCATTTAACACTGTTTCTAGAAGGCTTCAGTATGGTTATTTAAAGGTGTGGCTCAAATAAAAAGCAAAACCAAAGTGCACCAAAGTGCACAGATAAAATGCTTGGGAGTTGGTTTGTTGTTTTTTTTCCTTTAAAAACACCCAACTATCTGAAATATGTTTCTGTAATTCAGGTGAGTTCAATCTGCCAGTTTCTCTGGAAAATGAATCAAATAAGTCTATGTTCTATGACATAAAGAGCAATATATTAAGGAGATGGGACACAGAATATAATTTTCAGAATAGGTTTCAGGTAGAAGATCAGCAAAATTTTAAAACGAAACAAAGAAGTCATTCCAAGTGCTGCTTCAAAATAATCGCTGACCAGAAACCTTCAATCACATAAATGCCGAGTACTAGCGCAGTCATCAACAGCTTAGCTAGCCTAAATCTTCCACACGAGGATCCACTTGTGGTTTGGACTTGAGAGCACTGGAGGACTCGAGGCTGCACCATGAAAGCTGTGGAAGCACAGGGCGGTGCCCTGACCTGTCCAGCTCTGCTGCTGCGCTTCTTCTAGCTAAACAGAAAAAGCAGTTTTAAATCCAAAATGCTTTAATTACTTCCAGACAGTGGATTTGTAGAAATAAATTTGATATAAGATCTGTTTTGTCTTTCAGAAGTATTTCATTAATTTTTAATAATGATAAAGGGTCCAATCAAAACCAAACCTTAATCTATTTGCAAGTAATAGCCCTGCACCTTGCCTTCATTCTTCTACACTGACAACATACGGCTTTGATGCCCTGATTGCAAAATTAGGCAACTCTCTCCAACTTTTGTTAAAATCTTTAACCTTTAATGTGGTAAACCCACTGTGCTTTAATTTTAACTAAAAAAAAAAAAAAAAGCCAAAACCAAAAAACACCAATCCCAGACCAAAACCCAAAACAACAAAAACCTCGCAGGTCAAAAGTTATGAAAGATACTCAAAGTCATATGAGGAAAGACAATGAACATTTGACATTTTAAGCAACTGCCAAATATCCACATGGCTGTTTGCACTGTTTTCCCCCTTTGCACAGAAGCTGGTGCTAGTGATGAATGCCTCGCGGTGGCTCTTCTGCACAGCATCTTCCCAAAGACCTGCTCTGTCACCCGTGCCACTTCCTAGACCTCAGACACGGAGAGACACTGGGTACCGCTGTACCATCACTGCCCTCCCAAACAAAAGTGTTTAAGCCATGACCCACCACCGTTCCAAGAACCACAGCTGTAGATTTTTGTGGCTAGCAATGCATAATGTGGCAACTAAAGTGTCATCTGCCTTGTACCACTCAGACAAGACCCTCTTCTCTCTAAAAACAGTGACTCAGCATGCAATACTGCTACTTCTCAGACACATACTTAATTTAAGTACTTAATTAACTTGTAAGCACCTAATTAAGTCTGTGGGAGTACTTACAGGGCTTGAAGTCTAATGCTATAATGTGGCACACATACACTATCTCACTTTGTGTCTACAGAAACCATTATGCTACTATGGAATGTTTTCTTCTAGAAAACCTGCCTGTTACACTAGTTACACATCTGACAAAAATGCAGCAAGTTATCTCAAATCACATTAATTATCTGCTTTCTCTCACCACATCCTTAACCTTTTCAGAAAAAAAAAAAAAAAGAAAAAAAAAGAGTCTATAGCTGTTGGAGTAGTTCTTGGAAATACAACAAAACAGCCTTCCCTTGGAACACAGGAGGGGCGTACCGCGGGCAGAACGCAGCTCCTGCCCAAACCCCTACATCGCAGCCCTAAAAAGAGCACAGTGTTGGCACCAGGCAAACACAGGCACTGCCACCTCCGCCAGCGGCTGTGCGTGGCAAGGGGCTGGCACCAGCCGCGAGGGGTGACTCAGCGGGAGCTCCCCCCTAACGCACCCCAGCACACCCCAGCACACCCCAGCAGCCTTCGGCACCGTCAGCGGTGACACGACTCCAGCCACGCTCGCCAGGAGGACCGGTCTCTTCGCACGCAGGGTATGGCTGTGGCTCTGGCCCATCTCCACAATAAGAACTTCAACATGCCAGTCAGCAAGATGCTTGCAAAATAATCAACATTAATGCAAGACTTCCGCTCTCTCTTCATTAAGGAGAACTGCATGATCACTACAATTAACACAGCCCCTCAACGTCTGCTGCTGTGAAAGTTTATCTGTAAATATCCTTTAAATACCTTCAACGCTTGCACCTGGGGTAACAATCAAGTTGCTTTAAGAATTGTTTGTAACCTTCTGCAATATTTCCCCTAAGCAAGTGATTAATTTATGTCAGCTCACTCAGAGCCTTTTCCTTGATTCTTCTCTCTGGCATCCTTTATTTACATGCAGGATCTTTTGTGAGTGCAGGTGTATAAATACAATAGCTTCGATTAATTGCATTGTTGGCCATAGCATGCCTCTGACCAGTGGCTCTTGTGCACCTGCAGTAATAAAATACCAAGAGAGATAATGTACTCAATTTTAATCACATGTTGCCGTGTTACATATTACACTGTTTAAAAACATTTCCTTTACTCCTGAGCTCTTTGTAAAAGGGTGTTACCAATTAAGCACAAATAGCCTGGGGAGTGATATTATAGTTCACACAATTTGGTTATAGTGACTAAGTGGAGAAAAGCAGCTTGATAGCAGCTGGTATTTTTCTTAAATGGCTAACATAACAGGACATTCTTTCAGGAGCCCTTGCAAGAGGAAGGGACTGGGGTGGTTTAAAAACTCTTGCTGCATTGTAATGTGATATTATTATGTAGCCCAAAATGTTTTACAATTCCATACAGAAGCTGAAATGAAAACAATCAGTGTGCAGAGAAAACAAAATTAAAAGGCACATTATTGGCAAGATGTTCCCGGAAAAGCAATGAGAAATTTCAGTCCTGCTTCTTTTTATATTCAGGGAGAGTACCCACACACTGCACGCAGACACCTAACCTGAAAGAACTCGTCAGGGGAAAGCTACACGCTGGCTGTAAAGGTTTTTCTTCTAAAATACTGCCCCATTTCCGCTAAACACTTTTTTCCCTAAAATCACGAAGTACGTGGACTGAATTGAAGGAAATTTGAGTGTGCACTAAAGGCCTTCACTGAAAATGAAGTACAGAAGGAGAAAAGTGACCCAATCTCTTCACCCAGACGTGACCCAATCTTTCCACACACCCCCGCTGCTCCTTTGGCTACCACAGACAGGTCCCCTTCCCGTCCTGCAAAAGGCCCCACGTGTTCTGCACACACTCTTTGGACCGAAGTACACCCTAGAAGCTTCAAGGTTAGCTTCGACGCAGGGTAGCAAAGCTAACTCACTTTACCAACAAAGGCTGTAACTTTTTATTACCATCATTATTTTTATTCAACAACCTAGAACTCATTCCTTTTAAGGGCAGATAAAGTATGGCCCATCGTGTGACTTCCAAATACGGAAAATCATCATCTCAAGAGCACAAACACTCTCCCAAACAATCTCTTTTTACTCCTGTCATTTGTGCGGAAATATCACATCATTCATTGACTTCAGTCAGTGGCCGGACCCCATATTAAGGAACTTAAATCTATAAATGCTAGCTGTACCTCACACCATATAGCTAATTGCACCATCTAGTAGATCTAGTGACAAGTTGCTCCTTCAGCAAGGGCTAATTGATACGTACGGCAGCTAAGGGTATCTTCAACATTTCTAGCCTTCTCTTTTTGTCTTTCTTTTAGGACTTGAGAAATATTTCTGCTGCTGCCTGCAAATTGGCATTTTGCAGGACTGAATTTCACCAGTCAACTCCATATAGTCTAGTTAAACTCCTCAGAAGTATTTTAACCTTCTCAGGAGTTAACAGACGTAAATAACATTGATCTGAGGAAGAAGGTCTGAGCCGCCACACTGTTTCAAGATGAAAGATTCTTACACCTTTGGCTTTCTTAAGCTGGTTTAATGCATATCAAGACAGTCTCTTACTTTTCTAACCTCGGGGAGAATTATTGTCAAAGGTATGTGGAAAGTTTGAGCGCATTGTGTCAGACCATTTCTCTTCTTGCCCTCTTAGCTAAGTGTATGAAGAGTGGCAAGAGGTTAAGGACAAACAACTTGTCCTTTGCCAAAACCATGTTACAATTTTCCAGGTGTTTTACTATTTATTCTGTGATCAATTAAACACATTCCTATGTAAACACTCACTAATCTGCAATTCTCTGCCCCTCCCTTAAACTATTCCTAAAAAATGCAGTATTTACTATTTCCCCACAGAGGCAGGATAGAAGCAGCTTTTAATGATGGATGCCATAAGCTCCATCACTTCATTACGGACTACTCTTGGACTCCAGAGAGCACATGGACTTCATGATACTGCTTGGGAACATTTGTCACTTGTTTCCAGCACGTTTTTCAATACCATTGCCCATCTTCACTGCCAGAAAAAGAACACATCTTTCCCACTGTAATCTGTAGTGAAAGAACAATGGAAAAACATCACCTGACACCTGAAAATCACTAGTTTACGTTGTTATTCAAGGTGTACTCTTCTGTATACTCTCTATACTAATAAAGCACACTGTTTTCATCTTTGCCTTTGATTATTCTCTTTTAAGCTGTAACGGCCTTCCTTTGACATACCAACTACTACAATTAAAGTTTCCACTCACCACCTTCACACGTCCAAATTTGGATGATTCTCCCTATAATGAAAAAAGCCCTCAGATAACAAAATAAGCCAATTTTGCAGCCACTTCAAGCCAGTATACTGCAAGAGGCTCCAGCCAAGTCCAGGGTCTTCTCTAGCTGCTACTGGTACTACAGACCTGGATCCCCAAGTGAGAGCACAGAGCATTTCCAATTATTCCCCAGGCTTCTCCTCACTTTCAAGCACATTCCAAAGGCAGGTTATTGCAGGTAACTGGAGCAGTAGATTTCTCCGTGGCAAAACAGCTGCTGTGAGGGGAACCCAGCCTTACAAACCTCAGAGTTCTCTGATGCAGCAACAAACACGGGCATAAAGATGAGCTGTTTGACACAGCGTACATGGATTTTTGAAATCTTATGACGGAAGCCTTTTAAGGAAACAAACTGCTAGTGGAGTACACTGAAAGGCCCTTTCTAGGATAATTGTGTCAAAAATTGATCATTTACTTCTACCCTCTATTTTTTATCTTATAAACAAAGGGACAGCAGTAGGTTGCAGTTGTGCTGTTAAACCTGGGGGAAAAGGGAGGAGGAATTAGGACAGAAAGCTTGATGATAATCAGAAATTATTCAGTGTAGGGACGACACTAACAACAAGGTAGAATGACCTCATGAAACTTTGTGGCTGGATAATATAAGGCCAAAAGACAATCGATGCAGAAAAATATAAACAGACATCTATGGTGGAAAAAAAAATAATTTCTACCTTCACAGATGAAACAATAAGCTTCAAACTGACCATTATCGTTCAGGAGAGAGCTCTCTACATTATGATACACAGTCTGGGCTGTTGCAACTACTTCCAAGTCAGTCATGTTTGTTTGTTTTAATTGTTTTCATACAAGTTTTAGATTGTTATTTCAAAGCTAACCTAAAACAAAGAACTGGCTGGCCGCTGCGTACCACATCCTAAAGAGTCCAAAGAATGTGCAACTCAGCTATTCACAAATTTATTATCCTGATGTAACATGGACATTCACGCCTCATTGCTTTCCGGTTAGCAAACTGAACTGCAATTCAAAAAAATGTACAATTATAGCCTGAAAATACCATAACTGAAAAAATATTATGAACACAGACGAAATAACCTACAAACATTTTGGAATTTTAGTTGTCTTGCTAGAAGAGAAGTACAGCATTAATACCACAGACAGCTTCTTCTCTTTATTTACGAAAAAAAGGTGGCAGGGAACGTGGCTTTTCTATAGCAACCTTTAGTGACATAATTCAAAGAAAAATGCAAAGTGTTTGGAAATGACGGATTTATTCCCTAACCCCCAAAGACTTAAATCCCTCAATTACCTCCTGTCTTCATTGAAAAGGGCACACTGAGATCCCGGGCTTTTAACACAACACCAGACAGAAACTATCTTTAAACACAATCCTTGCCTGGGTTCCAAAGGAAGAACAACAATGGTGACAAGACAATGGGAAGCAACATGACTAGGCAAAATTCCGTGGGATGTGTGGGGAGGAAGATCCCCTGTATCCAGCTGTAACACAAATCCCCTCTACCTCGGCTCGGGAGGAAGCTGATGCTGTTCCACTCTTCAGCAGGAGATGTTTTCTATGTCTGGAAGACACATGAAAACACAACACAACTCCTCTTCCAGTAGGCAGCACTAACCAACAGACTGAATTCTCAGGTGAGGAAGCTGTTCAGTAGGAAACCGGTGATGCTGGCTTCTACCGTTTCACAAGGATGCGCCCCAAGTGAGTGCCAGCTCCCACACAAGAGTGCAAACACACCCTCAAGGTTTATGCATCAAAAGTTCTCAACGTGAACCGCTGAGGTCCCTGCTATCCTTCAGCAGATTTGCACTCCAAAGAAATTCAGGGTTTGCACAGCCAAGACAGCCAGACATTGAAACATTTAAGCAAGTAGCTTTGGCAGATCTTTAGCTTCTGCACATGTACTTGTGAAAGCTGCTTCTTTACCACAACAGAGCTCCCAACGAGACCTTTTTTACCACTTGCCATTCACTGCGTTGGAGGTGGCCAGGCAGAAAGTTCCGTCTGGTCCTTAGTGTGGGACTGTGGTTCTCACTTTACTTTGTTGCAGAGAAATATTTCAGCTCAGAACTCCCGCTTTGCAAAAGATTGCAATCCTTGATATACTTCAGAGGAGGAAAGCTGCTTTGTTTTTCACTTAATATAGAACACCCGAATTTCAGCACTTTGAAGATGTGTGTTCATATGGCACATTAGTGGGAAGAAGCTGGAAGAAGGTGCAGACGTTTGAGCATCCCTGCCTTAGGCAAAGTTATACCAAAGGGAAAGAGATATCAAATTCTTTTTAAAACATTTTTCTTTTCTAGGTATTTAGCTCACCTTAGGTAGAGTTTGCACTTTTTTAATATCTATCTTGTCCAAAAGAAATCTGAACCAGCAGATTATGAACTGCAGGAATCCACAGGAAAATCCATTCCCCGGACTCCGGCTTCATTTACTTGAAGATTACTAGTTGAATAACAAACCATCACTCTAGAAAGGAAATACTTTTCAGCACCTACTTAAACACATTTCATTTATTTATTCCAAATATTTTCCCCAAACTATCCACAATTTGTAAAAAAAAAAAAAATTAAACAAATTTAAAAAAAAAAAAGTAAAAAGCTGAGGATCAATTTATCCTGAAGTAAAGAATGTTGATTATTGCAACACACTTCCAGGTGAAAAAACATTTCTACTAGTGTAACAAATTCACCGCCCAGAATAGAAAGCTACCCAAACACACCTGGACCTCTTCAAAAAACAATTTAATATCGTATTAAGAACATTAAGGACGTAACACTTGGAATAATCAAAAACTGCTCTGTTTTTTTGTGTGCTACCTGGAATATATAACTGCCCAAAATTTGAATTAGGTATTTGTTCAGCTACTTAGCTTTTTCAGAAGCCTACATAGTGAAGGCTGGACATCCTTCCTTTTTCTTTCCATGTCATATTTTGAGTTGCTGAAAAGCACATACATACACTTATTGCTGTGAAATATCAGCCAGAAATCATGTGACCTATTAATTTGTTCCTCACTGTACCACTTAAAAATAAATTTAGGAAAAAAAAAAAACAAACCACAAAAGAAAGACCTTATTGCATCTTAAAATTCTGCCCAGTGATGGACAGAAAGACAGAGAAATCTTGTTCTTCCAGTTTTGCCAATTCTGGACTAGACAATTTAAAACAGACAATGTATTGTCCTTGCCTGCAGCCATGGAAGCTTCTCTCCTTCCTTCGGCCTCACCACCTGACTGCTGAAGGACCAAAGGCAGAAACAGCCCAAAACTTTCAGTACTCACATGCCCAGTATTAGTATACCTTAATGTATGTATACCTAAATGTTACATCTTCAGCCAAACATATCCCTGTAAATGTTTTTGTTTCCCTGCCAGGTTTAGAAAATTTCACATACATTTCTCACGGCGTCTGACTTCATACATTGAACACAACCAGGAAAAGTCTGTTAAGGGAAGCAAAGATCTATCATTTTCTTGCTTGTGATGACCCAAATGTCTCCTAGGCCACCCTCAAGAAAGGAAGTTTTTGGTTTATCTGTTCAAGAGGTTTATGCTGAAGACCCCTCTTGGCCCACAAGGGAAATGGTCACTGAACTGATCTCTACACTCTCAGATTGTCTTCCATGTCTTTTTCATTTGAGTATGTAGCCATCGCAGGTTTGGGGAAAGCCCAGAACTACTGACTGGAGCTAATTTAAGAGTCTACTTACGTTTATGGAATCCCCACGGAGGTTAAGGGTTCCTGCCTTTATCCCACTCAACTTGGGGCTAATTAAACCAAAATAAGCATTGTCAATAAAGTGTCAGCAATTATCTATTTCCTCACCAGAACATACAAGGAAAGAAAAAAGTGGTATTATAGTTACATGACCATCTACAGATTCAGAGTTGCTATTCACACAAAAGCGAAGACTGGAGGTAGGTAGAAGAGGTTTTATTTTCCTAAAGAGAGACTGAGTTGCTAAGAGTGTGGAAAATGCTAGCCAAGAGACAGATGTAGGTGGCAAGATATAACAGAAAATGCAGAAAAGTTTTGAATATCAAGAAGAAGGGGAAAAGTCCAGGATTATCAGCACCTAGTGCTGATGCTACCAATTAGTACAATTTTAAAACTTAACCAACTAAGCCATCTCCTAGCATTTTCTACAAAATCACTTTGTGGGTAAGAGGCAATTCTCAAGCCCACTCCTTTCTGTGGCTGGATCTGAGGAGTGAAATCATGACAGAAGCAGAAAGAACTACCAGATCTCTGTATCATCAGCAAACTGTCAATGAGTCTGTCTTCCAACAAGAGTGGGAGTTGCATTTGTCTCTTTCCTTCATTAGTCTGAGAAAGTGCCACTTCACACTGAACTGTTGAGAAAAATACGCTTCTATTTTAACAGTAGAACAAGGAATAAAAATTCAGAGATGGGAAAAACCTGGTCTCGATCCTGCTATTAGGTTTAGGGTCAGGAATGGGTCATCCTCCCCTTCCCACTAAGGTACTGGTTTAAAAGACTGAAGGGAGGGTGTGGAGACAGAGGAGAGAAACACAGACAGAACAGGAAGATGTCCAAAAAAGCTATTTTCCTGGGCCAGAAGGGCCACCACGAAACCTTCTTAAGACTGTTCCAGTTTGCTCTGTTTACCCAATCTTGAATTACCGAGACATGTGCAAGCTTCAAAAAATTCAGCTGAGAGAAGCCTTCCAACATTGATATCAATCTAAATGTTATCTATACATTATGGGCTTATAAAAAGGGGGAAGAAAATAAAAGCTTTAAGATATTCCTGCCATGGATTTTCTTGCACATTCTCCAATTCTTACTCATTCTGGTTGAGCCAAAAAGCAGACTGTCAGCCACATGACTCAAGCTGTTTGGCCTCTAGTCCCAGCAAGTGCTAAAGGCGCAGAGGCACGTTGATATGAAATATAATTAACCATACTTTTTCCATAACATCACAGAAAAAAATTCTATCAGAGGTTAGTAATAGCTCTGGGGGAGATTTGACAAGGGACAAAACCAGGAGTGGCTCTACCGCATCCGCAGGGACTTGGCTCTTCAAAGCCCTGGAGGAAATTAGGAGGTTAATTCACTGGAAACGGGGCACCCAACTGCCTTCAGTGCCTTTCAGCATTTCAGCCTAGGAACGAGTAGGTTCACTCCGTATTTTTAATGCTACCTAAAAAGCCACACGTGTTTAAAACAGCTACCCCTCTAATCTAATCTTGGCTGTAAAACACTGGCCCACCCAACAAACCAAGGGCATCACACACTCCCCACATGCTTCCAGTGAAGCAGTCTGATGCACTCGCAACTACAGACTGTACCTTTCCCCTTCTCTCCTCAGCAAGGGTACAGTCCATGCCAAAGTCAAAATTAATTTATGAGCTAAAATGAAAAAGGCAGGGACTAAAATCATTCCACTTTCCTCCAAGATCCCTACGTGTATTAAGATGTCACTTCCTACACTCCTTCCAGAATGAACAGGTTCATCCCTTCCCGCATCCCCCCTCCGAAGGAGTATCCATGTAACAGCCACAACCCGATTCATAAAAAGAAAGTACTCTCAAAGAAATTTCAACCCACAGGTTATGGTTTAACTGTCGAGAGTCTTCCCCGCAGTCCCAGGAGAGTCCATGAGCCCTGCACTGGGTACAGAGCCACTCTAGCACAAGAACCAGAGAGACCTGAAGGAAGAACCAAACTGCAAATTCAAATCCTAGATACTGAACAAAGACTTGCTTTCGGCAGATTTCTCTTTTCTTTCTATACACAGGAAAAGCCTTTAGACCATATGCACACATATGTGAAAACCCCTAGCCAGTTACTTTATTTTAAAGATGTTGCATGTAACATTATAGACATATAATTGCTTTGGGATTTGGCATTTCCTGCATCTCCAATCATTGAAATACATTAAAGGAATTAGGCTACCATTTAGTGCAGAGTCCTGAAGTTTAGTTCTTTCCATTATATTTTGGTGGGATCACCTGCAATACCAAAATCCAAAGCAATACTTAAAAAACAAAACAAACAAAAAAACCCCACCCAACATTCCCTCCCTCACTTTCCATGTTTCTTTTTAGTCGCCTGCTTAAGACCATGTTAAAGAAAACGAGGACAGCCAAAGACCTACTATTGACCCATGTACCAGAACACCTGTTTTCCATACGGTTTGTAAAAGGAATAAATTTTAATTAGACCTGATTGCTTTTCTAAGAGAAACATTTGTACACATAAAAAGAGGTCCAGTAGACAGAGATGCTTCTGAGCCTACACCTCCTGGGTAAAGGATCAGAGCAGCAGCAGCAAAAAGATATCAGGGGCCAAAGAGAGACAGGTTCAAGTTAACTGTGCTTGGCAGGGCACCTACAGAACATTTGGAAGCAAACTGCTCTGCAATTGTCTCCAGCCTAGAGTTTGTAGAAATGAAATGAGCTCCCCCTTCTGCTTCATTTTCTGCTCCCTCTGATAAAGGGCAGTCTGTAAGGTACCTGCCGAATCGCACTACGCAGAAGATGAGAGAGAAGATGCTAACACCTGACAAAGGCTTAACCCATGCTCCCAGGATGGCTGGCACCAGGGTTTCATTCCCTCCTCTGGCTGATGAAACTTAAATCCAGGTTTTCTACCACCCAGGAGCACAGCCCAGCTCTGCCATTTGCTGTTCTGCTCCCACATTTGCACAGAAGAATTATTTCTGGGTTCCTGTCACTGCTCCAAATGCCAGCGCTGGTGGCTTAAGCCACAGAAGATGAGCCCTGGGAGTGATGCTGCATACCCTCCCCTTCTCAGGCACACATCTGGCTGACAGGCTAACTCCTCACTCTCATACTCTTCCTAGGCCAAAAAAAAAACAAACCAATGGGTATTTTACACATGAAACAGACCAATTTCAGAGGACAAATATTCAGCACCCCATTCCAGAGCAGCTTGTAGCTGGACATTATTTCTGCATTTCCCAGGACACAGCTGTAAATATCCCTGCAGAGAGGTAGCTGTGCAGCATTTCTAACCCCTCCCCGAGTGACACAGCCCGATGCTCTGCGTGGAAGTAGCAGCCCTTCCTCCAGGGGAAAGCCTTAAGGGATGGTTCCAGTTCTTTTGTTTGGGGTGGGTTCCCCCCCTCCCATACTCTACTGGAGCAGCAGGCAGAGACCTCAGGGCTGTGACTCCTGAGCAGAGGGAGCCCTCTCCTGGTGCCACCAGGTAATGCACAAACCGCTCCCAGAGCATCCTCCCCACGGCAGCCACCGCTGCGGGGTCCAGCCATTCCCCGCCCGGGGGGCAGAGACAGCCCACAGCCACAGGAACCGGGCACCACCCGAGACAGCTGTCCAGCGTGGGCATCACAACGGCAGGAGGAGAAACGGAAGTGATTTACAGCCTTATTGGTGTTGCTGAGTGCTCCTTCTTGTGGGTAGCGAATGCCCACCTGCCATTCAGAGGCCACCTCACGTCCACGTGAACGCAGTGTAGTTCCCCGACAAGCAGAGGCACAGTAATCATACAGTAAAACGTGGGCACAGGTCCCGTGAAGATGTCAGAAAATCCACGCAGCCCGGATCCAGGCTTTGAAATACAGAAGCAGTTACAAACTTTTCTGCCTCGGGTTGTTCTAAAAGAGGAGCTTAAAGCATCATAAGGCAATACTGTATTTCCAGCTGAGACAACTGACAGTAAATTGTTTCCTGTCCTGATGTCAACCAGGATTTTATTTATTCTGTGCAAGCTCAGCTGAAAAAACATGGCTCTTCTTAAGCATCAATACTATGCAAGTTACAGGACACTTTTGAGGAACGTGAGATTCTTCCACCTCTGTCACTCTGGACAAAAGGAAGAATAAACAATCTTGCACTCATTTAGAGATGACCTAATACCAAAAAACAAAAATAACTTGATTTCCAATTTGCTTCTGTTAAAGAAAATAAAAAACAACCCTGGACTCAAGCCCCTTCATTTCAGATCCCAAAGAAACACACATACATCCTTGTCCTAAAGAACAGATGGCACGTTGTACTTCTATCTGCCTCTCAAAGTCTGAAGTTCACTGGTTTTTGTTATCCAGTTTCTCTGTTCTTACCCAAAAAAAAGCCCAAACCCAACCCTATGACGGTGCCCCTTTTTGTGGAAAAGCACAAAGTATTTTAAAGGAACTAGTCTTACTTCTACTTACTTTCCCCTATCAATTTTCACTTGACTTCAGATGTGATGCTAAGACCAGAAAAGTTTAAGTGCTTCACAAAGAGAGTTAATAAATGCACTGCCTCCTGCCCACCCAGATCCATTTTCTGCAACATGTACTCAACTTATTTTTACCATTTGTAAAAGAAGTCCTACCAACTACATGCCCTAACTGATAATGTTATTTAACTAAGCAAGAGACATTCAGAAGGCGAAGGTAAGGATTCAGAGGAAAACCACACCACCGTTCTGGACATTTGTGGGAAAATATTGGCCTTTCTGATCAGAAGCAGTTTTGTAACGTGGTGTAATATGTAGCTACTCTGAAGCTAGTTTTTCAAATATTAGTCAAGGTGAGCCTTCCTACACATGAAGAGCACCACGTAGTTCTTGAGCAACCCCTGACCATTACATTTAAGCAACAACTACAAAAACAGAGAAGTGTCCTAAGAGTGACCACCTCTTTGTGCTCACCTTGGCTACTGCTCTAAATCATCTACTGAATTCCCTCCTGCTGATTTGCCGCTACTCCACAGGAACCATCCTTGCAAGTATTTCGTTGCAGCTAAGAGGACACTTCCCAGTTACTAATCTTTGTGTAAGGCTTTACATTTCCAATAAATTACAGGTTTCTGTGATTGTTTTGTGATACAGTTGCAGCAGTAAAAGGCATGGCAGCAGAAGGTTGCCAACTAATACAGCCTGTGTAAATTAAGTGGTTTTGACAACTGACAGACAAACCCTAAAAATAAAACAGGAATTATGGAAGCCTACAGCAAACACAGCAGCCATGTATAATACCCAGTGGCACACCATGGAGCCGAAATGCAACAGAGGCAATATATATTATCACTGATGGCTTATTTTAGTACTTTTTAGCAACTGGAGCTCAAAGCTGTTGTTGTGCAATTAAATGGTGTAGACCATTTCTTACAGCTTAGTGTGTTTATATGCATTCTGGCTGTGGGAACCCCATTGATACGAATATCAGCCACTTGCAGAGATTTCCAAAACCATTAAACACAAGTTTGTTTCCCAAAGAGAACACAAAAAGTCACTTACCAGCTAACTCCTCCGTGTTTTGATACAAATAACCCCTCACTGTATGAACCCCACCCATGTATCCCAGCTTAAAAGACTCCCATTTGTTTTTCTTTGATGGGGGAAATGATGGGAAATAACCCTGTCAACCCTTTTGTATGGAACAGCAGTGCCATGGCAGTAGGTGGGAGACCGAAAAGAGCATCAAAGCAGAAATCCTGAAGGCACCTGCTTACTGAGTTTACTCTCATATGCAAAAATCACCTGGGCAAAGTTAATAGTGACAGTTCCTGAGACCTGTGCAGCCAAGCCCAAATCATGGAAAGCTTTTTCTGCTCAGAGAAAACCACAGATATATTTTTGCAAGCAGACAATTCAGAACCCCTGACAGCAGAAACTCCCGACGCAGACTTTTGGATAATCTGCTTAACAAAATGCAGTTATAATAGGCCCAGTGAGCCAGCTCTGACACCTCCACCTACAAACTACTGAGGAACTAAACAAAGAATAACCAAGCAAAAAAGGACAGTAGGACAGAATAGCCACTCAAGACATCAAGGAGAGGGAACTGCACTGAGAACGCTGGCTTTAGTTCATTTTCACTCATCTCCACACACAACATCACTAGAGTAACTAATAATTACCAATGGTTTAGAAACATACTTTACAAGAACACTGCAAGATCAACCAGTCATCCACTGAAGTTCAGTTCTTACTCTCCTGATGTCACCAGCACTGTCACCACCAGCTGCATCTGGCGCCAGAGTATGCCTGGGCATGAGCCGCAGAATGTTACAAGTCTAAGCATGAATGAAAAAAATCAATCCTTTTTGTCTTTATGCAAATAATTAAGCCTTTGGTATTGCAAAATCAGTTTTTCCATATAGTGACATGAACAGTTAATTCTTTAGATAAAAAAAAAAAGTCATCTTATGCCTGGAAGAGAAGTTTGATATAGGACTGTACATGAAGTATGGCAATAGCTTAACTAGACGGCACACGTTCTCAGACCACAAATGCTACGAAAGGCATTTGATACATGCTGTTAAATTATTAAACAATAATTTCACCATGGCACAAAAAGGGAAAAGCACCACAGGAGAATAAGACTGCTCAGTAGTTCTTCTATTCACCAGCCATGTTGACAAAATAAGTATTGCAATTATTTAGCTTCTTGTAGCAAGGCACCAAAAAACATTCACTATTTCATTTATTGTTCATTTATTTTCCTCAAGAGGCAAAGAAAAGAAGAAACCAGAGGAGTAAACAGCTAAATGTTTTAAGATTTGCAGGCTGGTTAAACAGAGTGGAGAAGGTGCAAAAATAAAAAGGTAGGGGGAACCAGTCACAAGATAAGATAAAGCTTTATTGCAAAGCACTGAATTCCCAGTGCAGCGTGCGTTTTGGTGGAAGCGCATGCTGTAGCTATACAAGCTGTAACAAGCATGAGACAGCAGAAGTCAAAACAAAGCCAAACAAAAGCCTAAAAAAAACCCTGCACAGGCACTGCTTGAACTTCCTTTGTCAGAGACTACTGGAGAATAAACCGGCTCTCCCCTCAAAGGCTTTTGGAAATGGAAGTAAACCAGTCCACCTAAAAGAGCAGGGACTTTGTCACTATATCCAGAGAGGCTGTCATCCACTCTGAGCCATTTATACCTCTTCCCAAGTGCTAGTTCTCATAGACTTTTGCGTGATTTGCTGCGGCTACCCTAGGTAATGAGAGAGCACTCCAGGTCTCCCTGACCCAGGGAAACGCTCGCAAGGGACCCACAGGAGCTCGGTCAACTATTGCTGTTGACAGGAAAGGAACTCCAGACTACGTTACTCAATAAACTCAGTCCTCAAAGCCTAACAACTGATCAGCAAAGAAAGGACATTTTCCCTTCTCAGACAACACCCCTTTTCCATCAATACGTTCCCTGTCTCGTAACCATCAATCCCGGAAGTCCAAAGCATTAGAAAATACAAATTTCTTGGCTACAACTCTGAAAGTATGATCCAGGTATTAAAGTGCATTATTTCATAACCCAGCAGCAGTACTCAGGTGTCCGGAGGGCCCCGGGCAGGCAGGCAGACACTTACCTCTGGGGGGCTGCCGCTGCCAGCGCCTCCGCCGCCGCCACCTGGGCCTCGAACTCCTCCCGCTGCAGCACGTCCCCGGAGCCACAGAAGCCCAGCTCCACCAGCTGCTGTGCCACCTCCTCGCTCTGCGGGGAGAGGACAGGCAGGGAGCCTGGTTAGTGCTGGGACGGTGGGGACACCCCCCGGACCCCCCGCTTCCCCCACCACCAGGGCACACCGGAGAAACTAACTCAGGAGAGGGGAGTCTGCTCAACACCCCTCAAAACCAGTGGTGCTGGGGAGCCAGGAGTTGCTCCTCAGGAGAGGCTGCAGGCACCACTAGGCTCTGCCTTGCTCCCGTCTAACAAGGGCTCATGATGGAGGACCACCAGAGGAGCTGGAGTGCTCAGGGTGGTTAATGCCACCACGGCCTCAGGCACTGTCACCACAGCCTGGGCAGCAGCACACAATGCTCAGCAGCTGGAGTCCTGCAGTTCCTCGCCCACCTTCCTCTGCCTGCATCACACCTAACCCCAGAAAAGGGCCTGCACTCCTCTTTTTATACCTCCAGCTGGAAAACAATTCCCCCATTTAAAACGACATCCCTAGAGAAGAGTAGCACTGATGAGTTGAGCTTGGGGGCAGGAGCTGGGGGTGAGATATTTCCTCCAGCTGAAGCTGGGGCACCTGATAAGCCCTGACAGCCAAAGCACCCCAGGAACACCCCCTGCCACTCCCACCCCACCTGGGCTGCCAGCTTCAAGAAATTAGGACTGATTCTAAGTGGGGGTTGCTGCTTTCTGAGAGCAAACTCATAATCAATACCACCTGCCTTCTAACTGCAGACAGAAAGCCTTTTGCGACTTTCCCCGAAGTGTTTTCCACCAAGCACCGCACACTATCATTTTTAGACGTCAAAATTTCAGCAGTCAGCACCCTTTGAATATCACTGTGATGTGACTTGTTCAACCAGACACATCCCTTCCTATGATTCAGCCTAAAAACTACGCTTTGTAAGCGCTGGACCAGATCTGCTTCCCAGTTTTGGTTAAGAACCAGGCCAGCAGTAGCTTGGAGCTGCTCCTGCACAGCGCAGGCAGCCCCGCTGTCTGCACCTCCCCTCCAGAGAGGGGGGTTTGTTTCTCTGGGTGGCTGTAAACAGCAAACGCTGCAACACCAACAGCCGCTCACCTGAGAGGCTTTCCGGTCCCCACCGGCACTCGGAGCTGCGTGTGAGCAGACCCCTGTTTCGGCTGGTCCCACTGCGCTTCTCGGGCCCCCAGCCCCCCCCGAACACCCCTGGCACGTCCCTTCCCCGTGTCACCGCCACCCCGCCGCTGACTCCCCCCGGGGCGGGGGTCTGTCCGTAGGCGGGGGCTGTGCCAGCTCCCTGCCCGGGGGGCGGCGGGGCGCTGCGTTCCCTCAGGGTGGCGGCTTTCACTGACGGGACCCTCGCACCTAGCGGGCACCGAAGCTTCTCAAGCCCACGACGTGCCCGACTCTCCTGGGGAGCCCGACCTGCCCCTCGGAGGACAGGGCCGAGGGCCACCGCGGGGGCTCCGGCGCAGCCTGCCCCGCTGCCCTGGGCCGGGCCCGCCCGGGGCGCCCCGGGGGAGCAGCCGCCCCCCCACACTGACCTCCAGGTAGTGCAGGTCCCGCGCCGTCACCTGCGCCTGCAGGTACTGCTCGTAGGAGCCGGGGGGGG
>JAHREE010000288.1:1104726-1119811 GCA_033628505.1 Tringa tobata | reverse complement strand
GGAGTTTTGGGGCGCCCCGGGGTGCCGGGTGCCCCCCCCTTAGGGGCAGCCGCTGCGCAGGGTGAATGGTGCCTTCCCTCCGGCGGGGGGCAGGAGAGGAGAGAGGCAGCCGGATACGCTGCCGGCGGACAGATGCCGGTCCCGGGCACCTTCCTGCAGCGGGCACGGCTCCCGGGGGGTGCTCGGCCCCCCCGGCCCCCCCGGCAGCAGCGCCCGGCCCGGTCGGGTCCCGGTGCCGGCGGGGAGCCGGGGGGCTGGAGGGACCAGCTGGAGCCGGCACTGAAAACACAGAAAAAAAGGGTGGGTTAGTTTTTTTTGTTGCTTTTTTTTTTGGTCCCCCGGCACGCGAGGGAAACCAGCACAAACATGATTTATACGCTGATTAAAAACGCGGGTGGGGAGCGGGAGACACCGATGCATCGCCCTCCCTCACGCAGATTTTGTTCTTCTCTCGCAAAACCTCGAGCGAGATGGAGCCCTGCGCCCAAGGCGTAAGTTGCGCCGTGGATTTTCCCAAGCGCTATCGTGTCCAGCAGCACTGTATTATGTCAAAAATCTGGCATGGCAGCCAGTGGCACATCTGCTAGGTGTGGATGACATTCATTAGCCAAGGTTCTCTGCTAAACGGCCTGCCAGAGTCTCAGCAGTAATGCCCAATGCCAATCACTCCTCTGCTGCCAGCTCAAAGGCAATCCTGCTGCAAGGATGGCTTCTTTCCACGCTGGCAGGAGAAACAGAGGAAACAATGCATTTAGATGTTTGGGATGTGAGCAAGGTTGCACATGGGAGCAGCAAGCAGATGTAGCAGAAGAGGAGATGAAGTTGTGAAGTGTCATTTAATAATTGCAGCACACGGGAGAGGCTCTGGCGAGTGGAGGTGTAGGAAGGGAAAGCGTTAACCCCTTGCCAAAGCACAGGGCAGACAGCAGCGGGTGCTTTGTGAGGGGAAAGGGAATGAGACCGATCCAGCAAATCGCCTGTTTGTGCCCATAATGGACACCCAACATCCTCAGCACGGGGAGACAGCCCAGAAAGCAGCTCAGGCCCACGGATGTGTCAGTCACACCTGGTGGCACCCAGGAGCGCGGGTTTGAAATCCAACAGTGAAGCAGCCGGGGTGGGCTTTGAGAGGCCCCTGTTACTGAGCGGTGTGGAGACTTCCCTCCTTGTTTTAGTGGGGTTTTTTTTTTGGTGGGGAGTAAACCCAAGCAACCTGGAAGCAGATTCCCCGTGTGTCAGCTCTTCTAGATGCGGTGAACGGGGAGGGAGGGCAGGTCTGCAGCCCCCCCTCTCCTCTGCCCTCTCCTGCCCAGCCACCTCCGGCAGGACCTGCTGCCTGCAGAGGGGAACCAGCTGCACTGGTCTGCTCAGCAGCCACCCTGACTCGGGCTGTCCCTCCTCTCCTGAGGTCTACCTGCTGCGGTCTGGACAACCCCCCGCTCGTGACTTAGTGTGCTCAGTGCTGGGTTTGACATTTTGGTTCGCAGCCTAGAAAGGGCAGCTGTGTATGGGGCACTCACCGCGCTCTGCTCGGGCTGATGTGGAGGCTGGAGCCGGAGGGAAGGAGCACCTGCCCGGGGCTGCTGCCACCATCTTCCTCCAGGAAGAAGGGCTCCGCTTCCCGCTGCTCATGGGCCCTGTAAGGGCTCTTGTTCCTACAAAGGAAATAAAACACATTGGGGTGAGACGGATGTAAAGACGTTAATCTTCCCCTCTTACTACTTTCATAAAATTACAACCACCTAATGAAGTTTGAATTTGAGCCAGTATTTGGGTTTCAGTGAACCCAGGAAGCAACCTCAAATAGGTGCTCAATGAAAGCTTCCCTCGTCCCTCTGCCTTCCTTCCTTCCTTCCCTCAGCTTCCAGTCCTACTTCTATTTCTTTACATCCATTCATTTAGGTAGTGGTTCATGAAATGTGTAAAATGCTACCTACACACAGGAGCATGAAGTCCTTGCCTCACAGACGAATTTCTATGGCAGTTTCAGTATCTTAAATCTTCCACTACTTTTGCTCATGCTGTGGAAGACTACCGGTATCTCGCAGTGCCTTTCCTGCTTCTTTCAGCCAGTCAAGTAATTATGGGCTTTTCCCCCCAGAGTTTGCCTCTCTACAATTACCTGTGCTATTAAATCTCCACGTACACCTTGTGGCAGCCTCCCAACACCCCCACACTCATGCTTCCACCACCAAGCTAGCACACTACAGGATGGGGGTGCCCACCCCTAATGCCACGCATGCTCTGCCCAGGGCTCACCGGGCAGCTCTTCCCACAGCCCCCAGCTGTGGCTTCCCCAGTTTCCCCTGCCCGGCCACCTGCAAGGCAGGCTCAGCTGTAAGCCCTTGTCCTTTTAGTCCTCTGCTCCCCCCGCCCCCGGGAGATCGCTCAGCTCCAGCTGTGGTTGGGGTCCAGCCTTATCCTCCTGTTTCTGCACTGGGTTTGTCTCTGTTCTGGTTAGCTGGTGGCCTCAACCAACTCAGTGTCTGCAAATTATAAGGTATTTCCCCAGTTTCCCACTTTCCATGGTTTAACACTTGCTGTACCACACCAACGTGCTTCTGGCACAGGCTGTGTGAATCCTGTAACATACCATCCTCAGGCACTGTGTGTTTTAAGAGCAGGAATCAAATCAAGAGGTAGAGATGTGACGCTTCTCCACCCATCTCCAAACATTATACCTTTGCATGAGTATGTGAGTAATGCCCTCTGATCCTCTGCGGTGCTTAAAGTCAAGCCTAGTAAGTGTTGGTGGGGCAGCAGTGTCCAGGCAGAGGAGTGAGGAGAGAGGGCAAGGGGAGAGGGGGGCACTGCTCCCCAGGGGGAAACATCACCCTATTCTCCTTCCCTCTGGGCAATGCTTTCCTTCAGCTGCTCCCGGTGCACCACAGCACGGGCATCGGGCTCCCTCGGGGTTCGGGGTTCACACTGACATCAGCGACGTGAACGCAGTCATCACTGGGGCTGTCAGGACAGCAGGGAGAAAATGTATTTTAAAAACTCTTGTCAAAACAAAAGCCTGATTTTATTCTCTAATGCCAGGTTGGACGTGATGGACATTGTGTTAGAAACCATATTCCATTTTGTTTTCAAGGTGTTTCTCACTTGACTCATTAAAATTGTGTTCATTGTCACTATTTTCAGCCAACTATGTGGGAGAGAACAGAGTTACTGCTGCTCTCACAATGAGGACTCTGTGCAGAAGAGCACTCGTGCACGTGTTTCCTTCACTCTCCAAGGATTTTAAGCATGTTCTTAAATTTAAGCCTAAGTACTTTTTGGAACAGGGAACGTCTCTTAGAACTGGGACTCGATTCAAAATCTGTACGTCCACAGAGCTCTGCCTCTTAACTCTTTGCTTTAAGCACCGGCAAAATCTCCTGCCTCAGCCGTACAAAACCGTGTCACGCCGTTTGAGACGTTTCTTGGCACGTGCACGTTCTAATTCACAATAGTACCGTTTCTTCCCCTTTTTATAGTTTGCTTTTCTTTGGGTGCAATGTATTATGTTTTACTGTATGTACAACTACATACTGCTTGCACAATGTTTTGCATGATCTAATATTCTTTGTTCAAAACTGCAAAAAAATCTAAATAAAGACTATAGTGTGTCGCATCAGTATAGGCATCAGCTAACGTTTTCTACGGCATATGGTACTTCAGAAGCCATATGTACCACTGTTTAGTGATTCTGGCAAAGAGGCACAGAATGGTGAAATCCAACTGCCAGGATTTCTGAAAACAAATATGTAAATGCTCCACTGCTTTTGTTATTCATAACATACCTCTAACACAGCACATACAATATGCTGTTCATTCTGTAACTAGTATACTACTAAACTATATTTGCTTCAGTTCTCATTTGAAAAGATTTTTTCTTCTATGTATGATTCCTCCATCCTTTCTGTCAAAATAATTTTAAATTGCAATTTAGAAAAAGCATTTTTTCTATTTTAAAGGACGCATTGGCGGGGGGGGGGGAGAGGAGATTGTGTATTTATGCAAGGGTCTCGTATCAGAACAAAGACAGACATTATTTCAGCAGTCTGAGGATGCCCGTTACAACTCGTGGAATGAAAGCGAGAAAGGAAACTGCACAACTGATCTTGTTAAAGGCAAAGTGAAGTCTGTTCAACCAGGAATAACCTCCCAGGGAAAGCTGGTCGGCTGGCCCTGCTCGCGGGCTGATGCAAAGCGAGTAGGATGAAAAATCCTCTGGGAATGTCCTCCAGGAAACAATAGTTGTGAAGGAAACAGATGATTTCGGCCACGTGGTCAGAGGTAGATGGCAGCTGCCAAACCCTGACCTGGGCTGGGATCGGTCCTGGGAAAGCTGGGGCTCCCTCACCGCCGAGGAACAAAGGAGATGCTCCACAGCGGTGGGCTTCTCCCCAGAAGGGCCAACAGCCCCGACACCGGCATCGTCTGCGCAGCAGCTCGGGAAGTCAGGGCACAGGCACCGGGGCAGCACTGAGCTGCACGGTCTCTCTCTCATTTGGGTCAGCATCACTTGCCAAGTCCATCCCAGCGCTCACATAGAGCATCTGTCCCCCAGTAAAGGCCCTTCAGACCCCACCAGTGAAGGCAGGAGCGCTCCCTCCAGAGCCAGCACGGGCAGGTACACGGGAATCAAGGGGACTTCCATTAACCAGCTCTGGCAGCACCGCTTTTGGTGCTCCTCATCTGCAGAGTGCCTGTCGTCTTCGCCTGAGATTTTGCTATGATGAAGTATTTCAAAATGTTGCTATTTAACATTCAGCCTCACTATTCACAACAAACATTTTAAAATTCCCCGTCGCCACGATTGCCTCTGTCTTTCAGTTTATCAGTGTACACGGAGACTGAAATGATGGGAGTGATCAAACATGTTTGCGAGTTGTTCCGCAGCTCGCTCCTGCCTCGTCTGCAGCAAATCACTGCCACAGCCAGGGCTCGGCACCGCGGCAGCTCCGGGCAGCACCGGCGACCCAGGCACACCTCCGGGGCATTAGGGGAGGGGAAAACCAATAATGCCTCTGGGAAACACTTGCCTTCTCTCTCATTGCTTTTGTTATTGACACTGTTAAAACCAAACAGCAAAACAAAGACTCCCCTGCACAAGTATTCGGCAAAACCTTGTCACTCTACAAGTTCTTGAAAATTTTTTGCCATCTCCAGACACGACAACATCACTCAAGACACACAGATGCCTTTCTCCCGAGAGACCGAGGGCTGCTTTCCCTTTCTGCGCCAGCCTTGAGCTATCGCATCCCATTCCAGCAAGCACAGCCTCCCTCACTGGGATCTCACACTCACCACCGTCGCTGCTGAAGTTTCTTCCTACGCACGTAACAGACCTGCTCATCACCTGAAATCTCCTGTCGAGTCCCTGCTATATTATCCTGAACTGCAAATAGTCTGGGTGCCCGAGCAATTATTTTTTAAAAGGAGGGTGTAGAGAGGTGGGGGTTGGCCTCTTCTCCCAAGGGAATAATGACAGGAGCAGAGGAAATGGTCTGAAGTTGGGGCAGGGGAGGTTTAGATTAGATATCAGGAAGAATTACTTTCCTGAGAGGGTGGTCAGGCCCTGGAACAGCCTGCCCAGGGAGGTGGTGGAGTCACCATCCCTGGAGGTATTTAAGAAACATGTAGACATGGCACTTCAGGGCATGCTCTAGTGCCTGGGATTGTTGGATTGTGTCTGTGTGTGGGTAGGTGTGGTGTTTTGTTTTTTTTTTTTTTTTTTTTTTTTTTTTCTGTTTTTTTTTTGGGGTTTTGTTTTTTTTTTTGGTGGTTGGACTTGATGGTCCCTTCCAACCATGAAGATTCTGTGGTTTCCTCCCCTTTCCTCCTCTGAAGTTAAAAGAAATACTCTGTTACAAAGCTTAAGCTAGGGCTCTCTGTGCAGCCAGGTCTTTCACCCCCAAACCATCACTTTTCTCCTGTCACTGAAGAAAACCTTAAAATTAGTCTTTACGTTTTCCTACTTTCAGAGATCCTTAAGCCTGAACCTGTTTTTTTCTATTCTGTTCTAGCCAGCAGGTAAAACTAGTCTTGAAAATTTTTGGCTTTGAAGATAAGAAGTGCCTGGATTAGAAAAAAAGAGACAATTAGAAAGTGAAAAGTGGCAAAAAGCTCCTAAGAAGCCAAAAATAAAAGAACAAACAAACATACAATCTGGCTAGCAAAAAAGCCACATTTTTCCCTTACTGCAGTCAAAGCCAGCAATGCAGCATATTTTGAAAGATAAGAAGTCTAGGAGGAGAGGAAAAAACCAACAATCCAACGCAGGCAAGGAGCTAAAGCTACGGACACCCCTGAGGAAGCCCCGGGAAGAAGCGAGAGGGGCTGCGCTGCGGGGCCATGCCGCTCCTTTGGTGACAAAAAAAGCCAAGCAGCTGGCAGCGTGCCGCAGCCTGATAAGACACTGCACTAATCACACTGCCCCACGGTAAGACAAACTGCACAAAGGGAAGGGAGCCAAAAAAAAAGAAAAAAAAGAGCACATTGATTGAACTGGTTCATGTACACTGGCATTTATGGCAGAGCAAAGGTCAGTCTTGTATTACCTCTTGTGAATCCCTCTTGAATGAGCAGGCTGGTGATTCAATGGGCTAAGAATGAAGATTTATCAACATACCACGGGTTGCTGGCCCTACCTCTTAACCCACTGGCGGAGGCTTTATTTTTTATTAAGCGGGGGGGCACATATGTAATAGTTGCTTGTATACCTTAAGAGTAAATGTGATCTCATCCCACAGAGCTTGCTTATGCCTATCAGACAACAGATTATTTTTTTCTTTAAGCACAAAATTCAGCAGAAAGCTTCCTCACTTGAAACCACCTGAGCAGTTGAGGGCACGGAGGGTGAGGGGGAAGCTGGAAGGTGCATCGTGTAGCTGCTGGCACATCAGCATCATTTGCTTCATCACTTCTGTGAGCTCACGATCAGAGGAAACACGAGGAACCCGGCAGGTGCTCCCCTTTGCACAGACACCCTGCTCCCCGAGCCGGGCGAGCACCGCGCAGCCCATGGCCAGGCAGATGCCTCCAGAGGGCGAGTCAGAGCTCACTTCTTCAGTCTTCCTATCACCACCAAAGCCGCCCTGTTTTTAAGGGAGAAGAGTCCTTATGTGGGATTATAAACCCCTCGTCAGACTTGCTCCCTCTCCTAAATCACCATCCCTGACTGCACAGCAACAGTGGCTTAAAATGAGAGGAGCAATCTGAACAGTTCTGTAGCTACAAAAACACATCCTCGCATCTCTTCTACCAACAATTTCCACTGAAGTCCTCATCTCTACACTTGTGGTCCCTCCATCTGGAGCATTGTCTCTGGCTGGCTGTACGTGAACTCCTGGTTTATTTCCCCCTCCTCTCATTATTCCTAGGAGGTTCCTACTGACCCTGCTGTATCCAGCATACTTTTGTGCTGCAAGATCCAGCTCAATTTTAAACCCCTCTTAGACACCGAGCTTTCAGTGGCAGCTAAGAAAAAAACCAGAAACCACAGGGGCTCTGCATCCTGTTTTTACACGTCAGATTCTTGCACACTTCCCACTTGCTTTTACCTTTTTCTGTTCCTGTTGCAAGCCAAATTCCCCATAGTGCTGGATGGGAGCACGGGGGAACTGCACTCACGCCCCCTCCTTTCCTTGCTGCTGTCTCAGGCAAACCACACAGCATCCTCTGCTTCCTTCTGCTTTTTGTGAAAGGGGTGAGACTTTTTACCTGGCAGAAGAAGCTTCCCCATCTGTTTGGGGCACTTACACACCCAAACCCCTTCTGCTGCCTGGGCTGCAGCGAGCACGGCTGGGAGAGGGGATTCCCAACGTGTGCTCCTGCAGAAGGAATGAATAATTTCTCCTCTGCCGCTAGTGCCAGCACTTGCTCTTTGCCAGTTGGCAGAGGGTACTGCTTCCTTTTCCCGAGGAAGGCTTCGCATCCACCTTTCCCCCCGCCGAGGGATGCCCCAGAGGCTGGTGCAAGTCCCTCCGAGCAGCCGGGCACCGGCAGGAGCTGCGGGCTTGGGGAGGGAGGCGGAATCCAGGGAGGAGGAGATGGTTCCTGCTTCAGGTGCTCCTCTGAGCTGCAGGGGAGCAGCTGGCACCGTTCTCCCCCTTACCTGAGAGTTCCCATGGGAACACAGAAGGGCTCTGTAACAGCAAATTTTGGAACAGGCACGCATGTGAAAAACTTCTGATATAATATTTGAGTCCTCAGATGTTCAACCATTTGCACATACTGCGCGAGTGCCTTATTTGCATAGGATTTGTATTTGTTGGTATTCACATTTGTAGGAGAAGGCATACATTAGATTAATGTCATCACAGTTTATGGAGATCATCTGTGCCACAGCCCCAGCTCGAGGCTCTGGCTGCCTCCAGTGCCCCATGGCAGCCCACAGCCCCTCCTGCCCCCCCCGAAGGGCCAGGCAGGGCTACCCATGGCCGCGGTGGCTGGCACCAGGTGACAGACCTGCAAACGGCCACACTGAGCCTGGCCCTGGCAGGCTATGGGGTTTGTGAGGCTGTGCTAACTTTTCAAAACAGGGAAGGTTAAGGATCATTAGGAGCTACTGGCCAAAATTGCTTAGTCCACATTTCCGAAGGTGAAGTTAATTGAACGATTTGGATTTATTCTCTTATATTTGCTTATATGACCTTATATCATGCTCCTTGCTCACATCTTTTGTGCCTACCTAGGGATGTTCAGCTGTGAAACAGTCCGTCTAGGTGGTCCCTTTCCATCTTGCAACAGCATCCCGCCCTCCGTAAAATGGGAATAGTTATTATTCACTCCCTGGTTTACCACGGCACCTGGGTGCTCTCGTCTGCTAGACAGCTGGAAACTGTCACTAGAGATGCTGTTCTCACAGAAGCGTTGCTAGGCTCAGTCAGATATTGTTTGTAAAGCAGATGGAAAACCTCAGAAGAACAGCACTGCAGCAACAGAAAGCTCATTTTCTGCTAGGAGATTTTTGTTATTGGGCAATGTTTTCATCAGGTGACTTCACATCCCAGCGAGCCCACACGCCAGGACAGTCTAATAATGGTTTTGCTAACCAACTTCCATTACTGAAACCCTGCAGCTTTACTTCCCAGGACTGTCTGACTGCCCCAGGTCATTTCACAGTCGCTGAACTCAGCAGTTGCATGGCACAGAGAGCACCTGAGAGCAGCAGAGGTCAGGGCTCACCCCTCCGGTGACAGCCAAAGCACTTGAGCTCTGTCCCCTAGAGAGCCTTCCTACAGACAACCGCTCTGTCCCCGAGCAACTGCTCACACACCAGCCTCCGCTGGTGTCTCCGCTTTCAAACCCAAGTCGCTCTCCATGGGCAGCATCCGCCAGATTTCCCTTGGGAAACCCACACCCCGAGAGTGGTGGCTGGCAGAGCTGCCTGGGAAGCAGGACGCTGTGCTTCCCAGCCTGCAAGGACATGGTGGGACCAGCCTTCGGAGGACACTCAGACAGCCTGAGGAATAACAGATCATCCTAGTGCCCATTTCGGAGAGATCTGCACAGGTCAGTTAGCAGGAGAGTTTGATTCCCGGTGAAAAGCTGTTGGTTTTACCCTGCTCAGTCACAGACACCGCTGTGCGTGGCGTTACAACGGACCGAGGGGCTTCGTGCTGGTTTTGAGACTTGCACATAGCTGTTCACTCTGCCACACCGCTCCTCTTCCTCCTGCCTCAAGCTGTGCGTGACGTGTATTGAGGATGTCCCCCCAAAGACAGTCATCATCCTCTGCCACGCGAGGGGGGGTAACCAGCCAAGAGCCAAAGCCCGCACGGGAAACGCCTTTCTGTGAAATCTGTCTCAATCTGGATGATGCAACCGAGAGGAAGCGGGTAACACAAAGGAAGGCTTTACATCTCCAAAGCTGTCTTTTAATGATTTTACGCTTACTCCGGTAACTGGCGAAATAACATCATTTTGGCAGTCATTAGTAGTTCTGCGATTAAGAACACGTGCCACCAGCCTACGCTCAAGCCAAGTGCACACTCAAGTTGCTCCAGTTTCTCTCACAGCTCTCCCACCCCACAGCAAAGGTCCCATCCCTGCTGCACTCAACGCACAGGGGTACTATGTTATGAATAACTTGTTTAGGATAAAGGCATGCCCAATTCTAACATGTTTTAGCAGACGTGATTTGAAATTATGCCCCTGTTACAAGAGTCATTTCTTGAAAAGGCCTTTCAGTATTGGAGTGCTTCAGTCCTGTTTTCCAAGTGATTTAAGCACCCAGAAACCTAAATAGAAGCTTCCAAGTGATAAACTAAATCATTAGATGTTTCAGAAATTTTTGTCCCCAAATCTTTTTGTAACTTACATCCTTGTGACAAATGGCCCCCTATTCTTCTTTTTGTTGGTTCCTACTTCTCACCAACATCTGTCACTGTGATTATGATCTCTAATGAGCTTCTAAATTATATCATGGCATTCTGCATTGATGAGCTGCATTCAGTAACTAAGTGTTTCATCCTGCAAGACGTGAAACACTTCCTACAAGATGCAGAATGCTCTCAATTCCCACAACACAAAAGGTGAGGAACTGGCTGTCGTCTGGTGTTTGGCTTTTGTTTGTTTGTTTTCATTTGTTGTTTTTTAAACACATCTTATTAAAGGAAACCTGGGAACTTTAAGAACAAGAGACAGAGATTTGAGATTACCTGCTTCACACACTGAAAATTCTTTACACAAAGATGGGGGGCTTTCTCCTGACACACAGCAGCAGAGAGATGCTGTGCATTCCTCTAAGGTGGTGGGACAGTGGAAAAAGGCATAAAACAAGGCCCCAGAGAAACTTACCATCATTTTTCTGTTGATTTCAAGTTAAAAATGAAGGCTAGTTTGGGTGATCTACCGAAGCAGCCAGGATGCTGCGCTGACTCAGTTCCCTCGTGCTGTGAGGATGCAGCGTATGGTCCACACCTACACACCTGCACATGCACCCTCTTTCCCTAATGACCACATTGGGAGACCCTGGCATTAGGGAAGCTGGGAAGGTTAGTATGAACAAGCAGGGCCTTGGCTACAAGGAACTGGTTCCACAGCTGTGGCCACACAGCTCTGCCTACCCCAGCTGGCAATCTCCAGATGACTTGGATCTCTCGGATCCTTCTTCCTGCTAGTTTGTGAGACAAGCCGTAGACAGCAGCAGCCCCGCTCAGCTTCCTTACTAAAACTGGCTCCTGACATGTGCACCCAGAGTGACATCCCACATTTCTGTCACATTCCCTGTCTGGAAAAGGGGGTACACTGTGCTCAGCCAGTCCTGTCTCAGCAAAACAGGAGAGAAGACAGCTGTATGCCAGGGCATACAGACAACTTCCCATGAGGCAGGCAGCAAGGTGAGGGCTCCCTGCTGATGACTCAGCTGTCTCTGTCACTGCTGTTCCTGGAGGTTCCTGTGACACTGCTCATGAGAGGAGAGGTAGGTAGGGTTTGATTTACAGGACACAATTTATGGGGGTTATTCCTTACTTCCTGCAGATAAGGACGGACAGAGCTGATAAGGGGTTCCCACATTTCAAGCTTTCCTTGCAGCTCCTCTCTATGGCCAGCCTTTCACTTTCTGTCTGCAAAGCGACTTCAAACCCACCAGGATGGCACGTGCTGTGCACGGCAAACACGGAATAACCACTGCCATGGCTGTCCCACGCCGGTACAGCTGGGCTCCCAGACACCGCACCGGAGCGGCTTCGCAGACAGGAATGCTGCAGCGGGACACAGTCTGGATTTGTGGCTGCTGGGACCAATGACAAACTGTATGGTTTCTATCAGTGGCACTCAGCCCACTGAGCACAGACCTCTATTTTGCCTGAGCACAAGCTCTGCATCCTCAGTACTGCTGTCTGCAGAAGCAACTCAATCCATCCAAAATCTGAGACCTGAATTTCACAGAATGCTATGGGGTTGGAAGAGACCTCTGGAGATCAGCTCCTCCAACCCCCTGCCAGAGCAGGGTCACCCACAGCAGGTCCCACAGGAACGTGTCCAGGTGGGTTTGGAATGTCTCCAGAGAAGGAGACTCCACCACCTCCCTGGGCAGCCTCTGCCAGGGCTCTGCCACCCTCACAGCAAAGAAGTTTCTCCTCATGTTTAGGTGGAACTTCTTATATTCAAGTTTGTGCCCATTTCCTCTTGTCCTATCCCTGGGCACCACTGAAAAAAGACCGGCCCCATCCTCTTGACACCCACCCTTTGGCCAGTCGAGCTGCGTCGCCATCTTCTCCATCACCCAGGACGACTGACTCACTGTGGATGCTTAACATCTAGGACAAATCAAGCTCAACGAGATGATGTCCCAAGCCACACTTCAGTCTCCTCTGCATGCAGGGGGGTGCACACGATTCACCTCTCCTAGCCAAACTCGGGATAACTCACCATCTTTTAACACAGCTTCAGCCTTAGCAAGTGCTCCAGCACCTGGCAGGTAAGAAGATGCTGAACACCTGCGCAGGAACTACAGTGCATTGCTGGGTGGGAGAAACACTGCTGGCACAAATTAACTGGGAATGAGTTCCCACAGAAACTGCATTTCTAAGGGCACAGCTGGAAAAAGCAAGGGGATGACAGCAATCGCAGAGCAGCAGACCGGTCCCAAATGAACCCTGTTCAACTGAAACCCCTGCCTGCCCTTGCCCCAGTGACAGCATCTCCCATTTCTTTTGCTCTGCGCACACCAAGTACCTCTCCGAGCCCACGATGACTCTGACTCGCTCCCTGAGGTACAGCTGGTTCCAATGGTCAAGAGCACAAAACCCTAAATGAGCAATTACATAAACAACTAAACGCTACTGAGCAGAGGGAGATGGGACAGTGCTGGCAGGGAACTGCCAAGGGGCATATGCACCATAGCTGGTCTGAGCCACACAGCAGCTTTGCTTGTGCTTAGGTGAGGTGTCTGTGAGTTGCCCAACTGAACACACTCTGACTCATCACCATCTCTGGCTCAGGAAATGAGTTGGCCAGTGAATTAAACCATATCTTATTTGCATATGCTCAGCAGCGACCGAAGTACCTCCCACTCCGGATGTGCTTCACAACAGGTATCTTTTGCTATGATGGTCTTGTAATGAAGAGAAAAAAAACCTGCTTCCATGCAAAAACTGAGGAACACTTCTCAACCAAGTCAGGGGAAACGCCGATGGGTACGAGCAGCACAAACCTCCCCTTGCGCTGGGAGCCTGTGGTCTCTGCTGCCAGAGGAGAGCTGGGCAGGGGGCCACTGGGGTCCGTACCAGAAGGGATACCTGTGCCCAGATGCTGCAGAGCCATCACAGGAGGAGTTCTGCAGAAGGCACAAATCCATGCAGGAATTGTGTGCAGGACATCACCGAGGGCACACAGGTACAATAACAAAGGTGTCCATCCCCTACAAGGGGCACATTGCTACCAGTGCTACAGAAAAGCCCGGAGAGATCAGTTTTTCTAAACATCCCAGGTAGCAAAGGAATAGCAGAAACCAACTCACTGTCTCACAGACAGAAAGCTGAAAATCAAGCAATCCAGTGCTTGCTGGGTACCATGCAGAAATTGTGGTGGGTTTCACATTACCAAGTCTTCCCCTGAAACCAGCTTTTGAGCCTTAACCACAAGGTCAGCCATAGTTTCCAAAAGCACTGGAGAGGCACATCCCTGGTACCATGAGCTATTTTGCTTCTTGTTTAGCTTTGCTGAATAAAGCTTTTACTTTATAATGTTCTTTTCAGTTTCTGGTTGGGCTTTAACCACCACACTAAGTACACCCCTTCTGCGTCCTGATAAATCACATCAGCTCGAGCCTTGGTTAACAGAGTTATCATCTCCAAGACACCAAAACCATGAAACCCTTGCAAAGATGCTTCATCTGCTGATCTCTGGGTGAAGAGACACTACCCTTCCTGTTCACGGCAGATAATTGCATTTACTGCTCTGCCAACACCGCTGCTTGAAATGAAATCTGGGATCCCAGACAACACTGCTCCACCTCTATTTACCATAACTACCTAAGCATAGGAAAAAATGAAGGGGTAATCTCTTGAATTACAGAAAACAGGACATAAGTATTGCTCACTATATAGTACAAGTTTAACTTTTTTTTTTTTTCAGGTATTGAGAAATTGAGGAAAGAATAATCCAGAGTCATGCAAATTTAAATACCAGTCAGTTAAGACACATCACTGCTGTCTCACTCCTGTCTGAAGGTCGGTACAGTCACACCGATGCACACAAAACCCCTTATCACCCGGGCAGCTGGGGAACTGCTCCCACCAGCGGGGCGCGGGGCTGACGCACACCCGTGCTGCCAGCAGCCTCGGCTGGCAAGTCACCTGGCAGGGCTGTGACTCGGCTGGCAAGCACTCCCCCAAGCCCCCTTCCTGCCCAGCGGTCTCCGACAGCACACAGAGCAAGAAGACTGACTGAGGTAGAGGTACCAGGCTATTTAGTAAAATCAGGGTTTTCACCAAACGCACCCTCTAGAAGCTCAGACTGGAGTTTGCATTTTGATTGAAAATTTTTCAGTAACCTGAAATTAAGCGAGGCAGCAAAAGACAGTACTGCAACCCAGTTTACAGTCTGCATGTCCAAAGCACATCATCTCTTTAGGCCAAAGAGGTAAAATCCCCCAGTGAACCAGGTTGGAAAGTGCCTCAGATGGTCCAACCTCCTGCTCGAAGCATGGCAAACACAAAGCCCAGACCAAAGCTCGGGGCTTTCACTAGTCAGGTCCTAAAACTCTCCAAAGGGTGCAGAGCACAGCTCTCTGTGTTGCTCTGCCCCAGAGCTCAGCTGGCTTTGTGGTGACAGGGTTTCCCTCTGTCCTGCTGCCATGGCCCAGCGCGGGGCTGCCCTCCTGTCCCAGCCCCAGACCAGCCGGTCACCCGGTCCCCTGAGGGACGACACACCTCACAGCTGCTCCTGCCTGCGGAGGGAACCCCCCATCCCTCTCCCGGAGGGCCCAATCCATCCACCAGCACTCCCTCCACCTCTCAGGTGCCCACAGGGCATCCTGGACCAAGAGGGACATGTGGAGGCTCTGGTCCTCCCACGCTTGCCGTGCCACAAGGATCTGCTCAAAGCCTTTACGGGGAGCCTCCCCCCGAGCTGTTCCATTCCT